>JAYMFT010196562.1:0-25634 GCA_038088735.1 Panulirus argus
TCTCTCTCTCTCTCTCTCTCTCTCTCTCTCTCTCTCTCTCTCTCTCTCTCTCTCTCTCTCTCTCTCCCTTTCTCTCCGGCATACACGCAAATGATCCACGCTGGATGACACCCACCTCCTTCCTTCAGTTCGGTCAATATTCCCTGGAATGTGAGAACTTTATACCTGGAATACGAGTTCTTACCACCGAGAGAGAGAGAGAGAGAGAGAGAGAGAGAGAGAGAGAGAGAATACGATACCTCAACCGCTAAGGAGGAGTTGAGAAATATCTCGCGCTGAGAAATACCTGCGACAATTCAAAGGCCATTACTCAACCCCTTGACGTCACACGCGAGTCTTTGAGGACGATGACTTATTACCATGGGAAATGATAACACAGGATCTGTGATTAGTCCGGCGGAAATTAAGGGCAAGATCCGCCTGAGGGTTAAGAATGTCTGAAGATCCAAAGGCTTTAAGTCCATCCACGGTTAAGTACATCAGAGGGCTGGGGGTTACGTACACCCAAGGGATAAGTCCACTTCTAAGGGCTAAATGCAGTCCAAGGCGGTAGGATCTCGTCCAAGGGCTCCCTCCAGTCCGACTAGTATCCAAGGCCATCCAAGTAGATGGACACTCCTTTATAAAGTACCCAAAGAAGTTGATCAAAAAATTAAACAACAGAAAAGCAACTTGCTATGATTCCTGGCTGTTTAAGATGCAAATATGCAAATTGGAATCCCGATTCTTGGCCAGTGATTGGTCTTACCTTATACTCAGCCTCGCACGCCTCCTGAGCGGTTGTTTAAATATCCATTCATAGGTGGCGTTCATCCCTGAGCAACAGTTTAAGTGCACACCCATAGATGGCTCTCACACCCGCCAAAACGAGATTGTTCTTGGACATCCAATATGGTGTATGTGGCACCTGTAGCCAGTTGGCAAGACCATATTGTAATACAGCCGTGAGCCGGGGGTCCTTATATACGTCATGCCGCAACGAGAAACACTATAATTCAACCCGCCTTATTAACACCGGGTTGTATTTCAGGGCCAGAGTGATCATTACCGCCAAACAACCAATACTTTCGGAGTTAAGGGCGATGGACGGCATTGCAAAGGGGTAGGTGGGTGGGCTATAAGGGAAGAGGTAAGGGGAGGAGTGATTACGGTATCTAGAGGGGTAGGTAGGGTGAGGGAGGAGGACGGAGGGCTGGAGACTGGTAGAGGAAGAGAGGAGTAGAAGTGGAGACCAGACTACGACTGAAGGATATTGCACCAAGTTCGAATTGAGACAAATGTTTCCTATTTTCGATCTCATTTTGTGGAAGGTTTTCTAGAAAAATGTAGGAGAGAGAGGACGAGTCCTTTTCTTTCTCGTCAGTCTAAGGAGCTCCATTACCAACACCGGGACAGAGGTAGCAGCAACGGCAGCAGTAGCAGATATAGAGGAGGTAACAGCAAGCGAGTTTTCTCCAGCAGACAAGGACAGCAGATGTAACGCTCCCTGTTGGGCATGCAGCAACAGTATCATCTGCACTTGCATCCACATCAGTAAAAGGAGCAGCAGCGGGAACAACCAAGACAGTAGCATCGCCAGGAACAACCTCCCAAGTAGCAGGAACGTCAGTCACAGCCATATCAACACCAGCAATGCAACACTTAGCAGGAACACAGCAACGCAGGGAGCACCACTAATACCGAAACTTGTAGTAACAGTAACACCGCCGCCAGGAACACCATCGTCAGTAGCATAATCAAAGCACAAAAGTATCATTAAAAGGCGGTAGAAACATCAGCCATAGTAGCATGACTACGAAGGACGCAACAACTTAAAAAAAAAAAAGAACATTTTATCAACTCAACATCGAACCTCCTGCAGGAGAGGAACGCCCTTTTCACCAAGCTCTCCTATCGTGATGACGCTGGGACGCGTAGAGGATTGGGGGGGGGGGGGGGGTAGGCTGGTTGGGACCGGGCTCGACGGAGCAGCGAGAGAAAACGGGATCTGGTTAATTGGTGTTGTGTGGGTGAAATGGGGTCTTTTTTTTTTCTATTCGCCTGATGTTGTCATGCGCCACTACCTGACGCCTCCACCACCACCACCACCACCATCCCTACCACCACTACCATCCTTACTATTACAATCCCTACTATCATCACTACCAATCCAATCCCTATTACCACCACCACAACCACCACTACATCCTTCAACCTCGCCACCTCGACGACCACCACACGCACCCCCTACAATATCCATCATCTACCCCCTCCCTCCCACCCCCTCCCCTCCATCCCCCCCTCTAAGTATACAAACCCCCCCACCTCCCTTCCCCATACAAAAGCTAATTGACAATTCCTGCCGTCCATGAATCTCTCGTAACTCCACCTTTTACACCACCCTCGAGTCCAATAAAGCCATTAACTGCTTGCTAACAGCACCTAACTGTTAGCCCCCATACTTCTTGTACAGATAGTAGTCATTAGGGGCCTCAGTGGTGTATGTAATCACCTGCGGATCTCCTGATGATGTGGTTACGTGTTACGCCTGGGAATGAGAGAGAGAGAGGGGGGGGGACGATGTTTGTTGTGTTGATGATTAGTGTGTGACGGTGGGGTGGGAGGAAGGGGGAGGGGAAATGAGAGAGAGAGAGGGGGGGAGGGAGGATGGAGAGGTATGTGGAGAGAGAGAGAGAGAGAGAGAGAGAGAGAAACAGACAGACAGAGGCAGGCAAACGGACAGTTAGAGAGACAGACGGACAGGTAGGAGATAGACCGACAAACAGACGCAGAACAGAGACAGATAGAAAGAGAGAGAGAGGGGGGAGGGGAGATGAGAGATCGATGGAAGCGAAGGGATGAAACGAAGACAAGAAATTGATATCGAATGAAAAAAAAGATAAAAATCGCGAAGATAAGTCCATAGGAAAATGTCTCAGATGTACCCATGTACACCTCTGTGTCTTTAATGTTCCAAGACGCATCACTGCCTTAGAATATTTTTTTTGAAAAATTCTCACATCTTGAAATATTACTCATTTCATGATTTCATATATGAAATCATGACTCACACTACATTGTGAATGATGCCCGTGCGGGCGGGCGCATGCAAGAAAAGAAAATCATCAGTCATCACTGATGAAGTTCAAACTTCATTTTCACTGTCAGTTTCGTTGTCAGTTTCACTCTCAGTTTCATTGTCAGTTTCACTGTCAGCTTCCCCTCTCAGTTCCCAAGGTGTCGAACACCACGAGAGATTAATTAAGTGGTAATTTGACACCGCACATGTATCAAGGTTTATGACGTCGCTGAGGTTATTAAATGTTTTTATGGATGAGATGAGATGAGAGCGAGGTGAGGGTGACTGTGGAGTGATAGTTATATGCAGATGATTCTCTGTTGTTGGCTAAATTAGGGCATGTGTTGGACAGAACGGGAGGGAGACCTGTTGGATGATGTATGTAGGAGAAGGGTGCTGCAAGACAGTGAGAATAAGAAGAGGAAGATGTTTTAGTTTCTGAAAGGAAAGAGAGAATCAGACTGTAAATGTCGATTTGCATATAGTGAAGAAATGGAAGATTGATTGTTGGTTTAAAGTGGTTTTCTTCTGAACGAGTTTTAGATTTCTGAGAGTAAATCTTGCCAATAATGACAGTGGGATAGCTGAAGCTGACCATGGAAACTTGCAGGGAATATAGATTTGGAACATGTAGAGAAACTACATCAGCGATTGATGTGAAACCCAAATGTAATATGGGACAGGATAGGCAAAAAAAGATAAAAGCAATGCAGATGGGAAATGTGTCTAGAAGGATTGAAATATAGATTATAGACGGAATGAAGAACGAAAATGGCTGAATAATGTGGTGAAGTAGTTAGAAAGAAGCATAACTGAGAGCATTTCAGAAAGGTATAGTCACGTAAAACATATGTCAGGATATAGACTGGTCAAGGAGATATAAAGCAGCAGAGTAGTGATGTACAAGGATGCGAGATAGATCGAGGAAGGAGAGAGAGATAGACCGAGGAAAGAATGGACAATTGTAGTTTGAGAAGTGGTCAGGGCTTAGGATATATCAGATTTAGGTAGATATCTGAGGACTGAATGGGGTTCAAGTGTAACGGAAGCATTTCGTGTTTAGTGGTATGAATGGAGACACTGGTCTCTCACTTGATGGGTGAGATTAGTGGGTAAAGTGAAAAGTATAAAAAACACTTTCGAAAGTGCTGAAGTCCATGTATCCCTTCAACACGCTGGGCATGCGAGAGGATGGACAGCAGCTGAAAGTACAGCAGTATCGGAAACAAACGAGCAACGGCCTCATTCGCCCACGTCCATTCTCCAGCTGTCATGTGTAATATTCCGAAACTCGAGCCTATCATTATTCACAGCTAGGCTCCGCAGACCTCTCCATGCTTTACCATGGCCGCTTCATACGCCCTGGTTCAGCCTAGGGTCAGCATATCGCTCCCGATATAGCACATTGATCCAATGCATTCTATCTCAGGTACGCCTCCCGCTCACCCTCGAATGTTCTTGTCCCGGTGTTCCAAAAGCCTTCTTCAAATCCATCCTTCCATCTCGTTGTAGGTATTCCTCACCCACTCGCTCCTTCTTACTCATGAGACAGATTGATTAGTCTATCTTCGCTCATCCTCTCCATGTGTCCAAACAGTCTCATCACACACTTAGAATAGCCCTGTCATGCAGACCGTTCTCAGTACCTCACCTCTCTTTACACTGTCATCCAACCTCATACCACATATGGTTCCCCCAGCGTGTCATTCCTCATGAAAAAGTATAACATAAAAGATCATTTTAATCTTGCACCAGTTCTTATTTCATTGTTACCAGCGAGATCCCAGAGGATTCCTGGAGACGTGTTTCAGCCACCTGCCAATTTTGACCCTCAACTCTAACCATTGTGACGAACAGACCCACTGATGCCGGAATTTTCGGAGGAAATTGCGAGGGTAAAATCAGGACTTGGCCTCACCATTTCCACCGCGAAACGGTGTGGTAACTGCAATTGCAACAGATTAAGGGTTCCTTCACGTCGGCATCTGGCCCCTTTGAGCGTGATAGTTGCGACCCTTGAGCACGAAGTTTCGACCCTTTGAGCAAGACGTTTGAACCCTCTGAGCTATACGTTTCAACCCTTTTAGAACAATCTTCAAACCTTTGTGCTTGACGTTCTGATTCTTTTAGCAAAACGTTTCAACCTTTTGAGGACAATTTTCAACCCCTTAAGCACTACGTTTCAATTTTCTGAGCACGACGTTTCAATCCTTTGATCATGACTTTACGAGCCTTTCGTTATGATGCCGAGACCTATGACCTGACCCCTAAAGGAGCAAGTCAAAAGCCGTGCTATCATATACAAGGATCATATCGTCCGTGCTCAGGAGACGTGTCTTCGTGCTGAAAGTTGTTAAACGAAGCAGTTGGTTCAGTGTCTCGGAGCATCAACTGCGGTCTATTTTCCCCTGTTGGTTTGATGTTTCGATGCTTCAGAAGTGCTCTAGTTGCGTTATTGGTCCAGTGCTTCGGAACATCAAATGCGGTCTGTTTTCCCTGCTGATTTAGTGCTTCGAGGCTTCAGAAGTGCGCTAGCTGCGTGGTTGGGGGCCAGTGCTTCGGACTTCTCTCAGACGAAAGAATCTCCAATGTCTTGAATCCATAAATGATGGTTTAAGTAATCCTTTAAGGACAAACGCGAAGCAGTATGATCACTGCTGTTAGTTCAGGCACTTTTCAGAACTCTCTTTTCATTACTGTTATCGTAACGACATACAGAGATCTCAAGAATTGTACCGTCGTGCTCAAGGATTCTTGCTCTCCTGCTCAAGGAGTCGGGTGCTATAATTACCCCATGTGGGTCACATTCCTTTACATACGTGGCTGAGCAGTTGACTGAAGGTTCTGGGTGAGCAACGGTAACACCCCGACCTTTGCTGCAGCAGCTGCTCCTCCTCACCCTCGCCCTAACCCTCCTCCTCCTCCTCCTCCTCCTTCTCAACCTCGCCCTCCTCCTTCTCATCCTCACGATCCTCCTCCTCCTCCTCCTCCTCCTCTTCATCCTCACTCTCGCCCTCCTCTTCACCCTTGCCCTCCTCCTCCTCCTCCTCCTCCTCCTCCTCCTCCTCCTCACCCTCGCCCTCCTCCTCCTCCTCACCCTTGCCCTCCTCCTTCTCCTCCCACGACAAAATGCTTAGGAGTGAAAGTGAGCTCAGGGAACAGAATCATTACGTTTTGGGGGTGGGTGTTGGGGAGCAGACAATGGAACTACGACTGTGTCCCATTTGCCATACAATGGGGGAGGGAGAATCACTTATAAAAGGGAGGGGGGGAAAAAGTGTACTCAACAAAGCCTTCCTCCCTCCCACGGTTATAATTAGTAGTTAAGTGAGACATTAGGGGTTGTATATGGTACAATGGGGACTAATTCTTTTTATGTATCGTTAAACCCTTAATTATCAACGATTTGGATGGGGTGAAGGAGGCTCTGTCTGAACGCCACGATCGTCTTGACCAAGTACTGTGGTAGGATGAACACAAAGGAGGGGCAATGTTCGTGGACAAATGGTGCAGTATAGTGTATATTCTAAAATGATCCTTATGATAACTTGATGGTCTCATTAGAATCTTCTTTGCTTTACATAACAATGAGCTTCGACTGCATGACACCAGTAAAATGAAGATTTATATATTTTTTTTTCCATACGTGATCGCTGTTTCCCGCGTTAGTGAGGTACCGCCAGGAACAGACGAAGGAAGACCTCATCCGCCCACCTCCATATTCTAGCTGTCTAGCTGTGTAATGCACCGAAACCACAGCTCCCTATCCACAACCAGGCTCCATAGACCTTTCCATGGTTTATCCCGGACACTTCACATGCTCTGGTTCAGTCCACTGACAGCACGTCGACCCCAGTATACCACATCATTCCAATTCACTCTATCCCGTGCACGCCTTTCACCTTCCTGCATGTTCAGACCCCGATCGCTCAAAATCTTTTTCATTCCATATATGATATACAATCAGGTGTGTGACACAGTGGTGTAACATAGACAGTAAAGGCGGGTGTACGTGTCTTTGTTTAGCAATGTTGCCTACAGGATTTCCTGGCGCGCGTCACACCAGAGAACTCACTTGTGACATAAGCGTAAGTTTTGTCACTAACTGTAGTTATATTGGTGGGACTTTCTCCAACGTAACATGTCACTTAGCGTTTCGCGGTGACGAACGCTGGAGAGTGCTCGGTTGTGGTTGATACCTGTATCCCAATTGGAATGTGTGTGTGTGTGTGTGTGTGTGTGTAATTACCTATTTGTACTGTACAGGGAGGGAGTTTTGCACTCGTGTGTGTATGTGTGTTTGTGTATGTTTAGTTACTTGCTTGTGCAGTACAAGAAGCGTGTGTGTCTGTGTGTGTGTGTGTGTGTGTGTGTGTTGTATGCGTGAATAGTAAGTGATTATTAATTGCGTGTTACGGGGAGAGAGTTTTACACTTGTATTGCCCCTCTCATAACCTTGTTAATGTAACATATCTTTACTCTTAGGTGTATACACAGACACACACTCAAACCTAAGCCAGGTGCCCATTTATCGACCATTCCCAAGGGAAGGATGAACAGCAGGGCTGTCTTTGGGCCGAATGCCGCGACCAGGATTCGAACCCGGGAGAGCTCCTGCGTTAATCATGACCAGCGACGCTAACCACTACACTTTGTCTGTCTGTCTGTCTGTCTGTCTGTCTCTCTGCTTACATTACATGCATGACAGACATATGACAGGATTTTTCAAAAGAAGTTAGCTCTTTTCAAGGAACATGGCGGACACGCTATCAACCTACATGTACCCAATCTTTCTTTTAAAATGTCATGGATGATTTCCTTCCTCTATATTGACTGATGAGCTTTAGTCACAAAGGAACTAAAGTCACGGTACTTCCGAACACTGACAAGGGCAGGATCATTTCTATGATGATGATAATCGACAGGTAAAAGGGTCAGTAATCTACACTTTAATTCTGTACATGCACCCCTTCGTCAACTCGACCTAGTCAGAGAAACGGGTCGTTTCAGATACCCACGCTGGAAGGTGCCTGGGGACAAAATTAATCAGCCAACCATCATTTCTACTCATTATTCCGTCTGCTCCTTCCTCCCACCCTCACCCGTTGCCTCCACGCATTCGACGCGTTCTGAAAAAAAAAAAGCAGGTCAGTTCAGACCCCCCCCCCCCTTTCACAAGAAGAGCCTGCTGGTCTGAACACTCCCAGCGCTGTAATTATGAAGAGGGACTGGTAGCCTCGGGCGGGCGCGTTCTGATGCCCACGGGTACACTGACAGGGGCGTCATTAGCTATGCCTGTAGTATCATCCGGGGTGATCGAGCGTGGCCAAACGTGTTCCGTGCGGACGACACTTGTGCTGGCGTCGGGACATCGCAAGAGGTGGGTGGGGGAGATTGGGATGGGGTGGGTCGGTAAGAGGATGGAGTGTCAGGGGGGGGAAAGGTCGGGTTGAGGGGAGGAAGAGTGGGAGGAGAGGGTAGGGGAGGAGGGAGGAGATAAGCTAGACAGATGGGGAATATATGCATGGGAGAAACAAAGGAGAGATAGAGTGGGGTGAAAGAGAACTAAAAGGTGTGGGGATAGGAGAAGGTATGTACGTGGGAGTACGCGGAAAAAGGAGCGACTCATAAGATGGTCCGTGACAGGTTTATGCTTGAGACTCTAAGCTTATCTGTGGTTAGTGACGTGATAGTAAACCAGATGGTAAAAATCATATAGGAGCTTTGATGGAAGGGGACGAGAGAGAGGGACAGACGTAGAATTTAAGGGGAAGGAAGTAAGGAAGAGAGAAAGGGAGGTAGCACGAGAGGAGGAGGAGAAAGACGATTTAAAGGGAAGGTGATAGAGTCAGGAGGAGGAAAAGAGAGAGAGAGAGAGAGAGAGAGAAAGAGAGAGACAGAAGACAGATGGGCATGTCTTGCGTACCACTGTGTGGAATTCTCATTCATACACGTTTCTCAACAGGATCTCTTTTACTGCTCAGACATCTGAATGGAAAATAAATTCTCACCCTTTGGCAACTGAACAACACAGTGTAAATCATTTACCAGAGACGTAAACACTGAGCCTAATGAGGCAGATGCAAGGTTTCTCAAGAGACCACCCCCACCACAAACTCCTCCTCCTCCTCCTCCTCCTCCATTTTCTTCTCGTTCTCATTCCAAAAAGAGTCCTTACAGTATTTCTCAAGGTGTTTATCCACGTTGCCTAGAGTGTCGCCTGGCGTTTCTCATTCGTATAGTCGAGGACTCTTCGAGAGGACTAGGGCGTCTTGGGACAAGTCCTAAAGGTATTTGTTATGTTCCTTTCCGTCGCGGGAGGAGTTTATGAGCGTCCGTGAAGAGGATTGCTCACCTTACCTCAAGTGTTTTCCTGATGTTTTCCCACAGGGTGTGTGTGTGTTTTTTTCCCATTATCATCACAGGCATTACGCCTGTTTGCTCAATTTACTTTCAGTTGTTCCCCGCAGCCCGCGATGTGTTGAGTGATTTATTTTTTCTTATTTTTTTCTTTTTGTAAGACGTTTAAATGATATTTAGACTGTCATTTATCGGCGTTGGTTTAAACGTGTCTCGGTGTTCTATTTAATTTTTCCATAGAGAAAGTCTCTATTGCGCTAAGAGTTTTCCAAAGCAGGTTCCCACAGTTTTAGGATAATGAGAAATTTTAATATGGAACAGAGGAAATCCTTAGAATTTATGTATCATTGTGAATGAAGGATAAAAGGGTATACTTCTCTGGGCCTTCACCTTTGGATCTTTTCTTTCACCAAGCGCTTAATTAAGCCTCGTATTTCACTAAGTGCTTAATCAAGTCTCTTGTCTCACCAAGTGCTTAATCAAGTCTCTTCCTTCACCAAGTGCTAAACAAGTGCTTAATCAAGCCTCGTCTTTCACTAAGTGCACCACCGCCCCTTCCTCAAAGCACCTGCATCACTTTGCTTTCCCCAGGTGCATCACCCACCTCCTCTCCTCTCCTCTCCTCTCTTCTCCTCTCTCACCAAGCGGCCCACCTCCCTCCAACAGCTCTCACCTCAACCCGAGCACCACTTAACCCCGTGTTTGCTCTTACATTGCAAAACCAACTGGGTCTTCGCCTCCCGCAAGATCCGGGCTTCATCAATTCCCAGAAGGCGTAATGACATGTGACACCCTTCCCCTCCCCAGAGCATCTACTCCTCCTCCTCCTCCTCTTCTTCTTCTTCTTCTTCTTCCTCCTCCTCCTCTTCCTCCTCCTCGTCTTCTCTAGCTGAGCGCCAATCGCCGTCTTCTAATCATCTCTCATCAACTGATGATTATAATCACACCCTTGGAACGTGACCAGATTCTCATAGAATCTGATGAGCACTTTGTGCAATTAGAAATCATTTGCATTTCTTCCTGTCATTTGCATTCTAATCCTTTCCTCTCCTGTATTAATACCGTTACACGCATCTACATTATTTTCTTATTTTCATAAACCTTTACTCGTAACTCTAATTCTACTTTGTTCTTCTTCCTCTTGAAAATAAAGGTCTTTGTAGCAGTTCTATATCTGCTTGTCTCTAAATTCTACATGTAACCTACATACGTTGTGTTTTCCTATCGACTTTCTAGATAAATATTTGAAGATGTAAATTTCCTCCTTGTGTGTGTGTGTGTGTGTGTGTGTGTGTGTGTGTGTGTGGTGAAGAAATTTAACCTCGCCGGGTTAACTTGGTAATTGATAATATTGACTTTTTTTTTCGTGTAGATTTTTGTAATTATGGCCTCGACATTTCTTACACAGAAGGGATGTCTGTATTCAAGAATGACTTCTCAGAAGTATATCTGAGAGTTTTAAAACCTCTCTTCTATCTTCTTCGTGAATCTTCTTTTCTATTTAGAGATAAAGTTTCATCTCTGCATTTCCACAAAACTTGTGATTTTTCTGTGAAACACCGCAAATTGGGTGATAGCTGAAAAGCCATTGACGTCATTGGCTGACAGCTACTGGTGACTGACAGCCGCCGACGTCTGATTTCTGCTGGCTGACGTCTATTGACATCATGGGGGTGGTGGCGACATCCTTAAGAGGATTTATCGAGAGTGAGGCTCATGGCACACCTACCCACCTCGTGCTCCTCCGACAGAGACCTTAGCTCTTCACTCGCTGCATTTTTACTCTCCGTCCTTCTCACCCGTGACTCTTGCCCAAGTATACTTCAAGCCCTCCTCTCACCTTTGCTTAACACGTATGATATCCTTACCTCGTCCTTCATATCTCTTTTCCTTTCCCGCCTTAGCCAGGCGGCAGCAGGAGCAACCGAACAGAGGCCTCACTTGCAGACATATAGTATCAAGCTGTCATGTATAATGCATTGAAACTACAGTCCACTTTCCATAGCTAAGCCCCAGAGACTATGCCATGATCTATTTGCCATAGTTTAGTCCGCTGAGAGCAATTTGCTACTTCCCCCCCCCCATATACCACATTGATCTAATTCATTCTATCCAATACACACCCTCCTGAATGTTCAAGTCCCATTACCTCAAAGCCTCCTTCACTCCATCCTTATATCTCCTTCTCAGTCTTAAACTTCGTCCCTTGCTCACTCCCACAATTCGACATATATGGCCTCTTAGTCAGTCCCTCTTCGTTCTTCCTTTTCATATACCTATACCATTTCAGTACGCCCTGGAGGTCGGCTGTCTCAGTCAGATTCCACCTACTACCGTACATCTCACTGACACTGTCATTCTTTACACGATCATTCCGTCTAACACCACGTTTCGTCCTCTGGTATTTCAGTTTCAACATATCCACCCTCCATATTTCCTTTCTATTCAGGACCCAAGACTCACGTCCATATAGCACTATTAGCACTACTATATCCTCAAACATAACCCTCTTTGTCCTTACAGACACTGACTTCTCCTTCCACCATCTCCTTCGTACATCCTTTAACTCACTTCTGCTCCCATTGCTTCCATCCATTACCACATCTCTCACAATCCCGTCAACAAACAGGTTAAACAGCTATGGTGATATCACAGACTCTTGACGCAGACCCGACCTTAACGGGAACTACTCACTTTCCTCCCTTCCGACTCTCCTAGTAAAACGTCCTCACCGCATCTTGTAGCTCTCCTCCCACATTACACATTCGTAGCGCCTCCTGTAAGGCATTTCTATCAACCCTATCAAACACTTTTTCCAGATCCATAAATGCCAAGTACAACAAGCTCCATTCTTACGCCATATGTATCCAACACAAATCATTCATAGCAGGCACTTTGCTCGCACATCCTCTTTTACTTCCGGAGTCGCATTGTTTTCCACGAGTCTGATGGTCTGTGCATGCCAATAGCCTTTCAGTCATCAAACTCGCCATTCAATGTACCAGGTATACTCAACAGACTTATGCCTCTATATTTCAAACTTTTCTATTCCTCCTTTGCCCTTTTACAATGCAATATGAATGCGTTTTTCCAGTCCTCTGGCTCCTTACCAAGGGATATACAAACGTCAATCAGCCGAATCTAATCAAACAACAGCACTCTCACCCTCATCCTTGAGAAACTCAACTGTAATCTCATCCATCCCTACTGCTTTGCCACACTTCGTCTTACGCAAGGCTTTCACGACCTCCTCTCTTTTCACCATAACTTTCGCCATGACTCTCTCACTCCGCATGCTACCTCGTCCAAAACGCACCACGTCCACCTCCCTGTCATCTAACACATTCTGAAGTCCTTCAAAATACTGATTCCAGATTTTGTCATATCTTTGTCTCTTACCCTTCCCTCATCCTCTCTCCTCACTGTTGCCCCGATCTGGTATCCTTTTTCTCTTCACATTTTCACCTGCTTTCAGAGAAGTTTCTCACCTATTCTTTTCTCTACCCTCTGATATTTTCACCTCTTACAATCTGTTATTCTACTCTTCCTCACCGCTTACACTTCTTCCTTGGAGGTAACGTCTATACACAGCCATTTTCTCTCTCGTTAATAATTCAATTTTCTCACTACACCACTTGATACCTGTAGAACAGGGAGAGGGTAACAACATCACGGCTGACTGAGAGGGATGGTTAAAAAGAGGTGATAGCAGGGGACTTGATAAGGTGGGAAGCTTTCTATTCCACTCTCGCGTAGAAAAAGGAGGAGGAAGAACTACGCCTCATACGAGTATATGGAAAAGCTGCTCACAAAGGAAATAATTACGGCGCTTATACAATACTCCCAGCTTCCTGGAGAGTCGGCCATATGATATTCATTACGTAGGGTTTCTAGGAGAGATAGATAGATTAATAGATAGATATAGATATAGATATTTAAAATGTGTGTGTATGTATATGTTTCTAGGTATATACGTTCACATTCCCGGGTATGATTACAACAGCTACGTGTATCTCTACTTGAAAATGTGTCATATCAAGAGAGTTCCCTTCTCACGAAATCCCTACAGACCTCAGTTCCGTCTGCACGTCATTTCAAAAATGAAAAAAAAAGAGAAAGAGAGAAAGAAAAAAGAAAGACGATTTGTAACACTCAGAGAAGTGAAAGTCATTGACGACTGTCATCAGGTAATGGAACAAAAGCTCGTAAAAAGGGGTGCAACACTCCATTATGACACGGAGTGAAATATTAGAACAAAAAGTCACTCGATGTAGAAGAAAAAATAAACGAAGAAATAGAACAAAACGGAAAATGATAATTATCAACGAACATTTTCTTTTTTTCTTTTTTGAGGTAGGAAGTGACATTATTGACACAATCATCCCAGTACGAGCAAATCACAGCAGCGCGAGCGAAGCGTCTCAAGGACAAGATTTGGTGAGAAATCTGTGATGGTCAAACAAGAAGCAAAACAGGGGAATCATTTCCAAGACTGTTGCTTCTCTGTTTCTGCTGCTGTTGGCAATGGAAGGTGCGACAACAGGAGGGAGGAGGAGGAGGAGGAGGGGGGGTAACCGAATCATAGGATCTTCAAAACAGTCATAACAGTGATAACGGAGAGATAGAACGTAGAGTTAGCAACAGGAGACGATAACAGGAGACATACAGCAGAGAGGTAGAGCATAAATCCAACAGCAGGTAAGCGGTCCCAAAGCGAGTAATTTGAAATGAGGAGACGAACCAGTAGATGAAGATGGCCTTCAACGGGGACTGAGACGCCAGACACAAGACACAACAGAAACATCCGATCACATCAGAAAGAAGAAGTCAACACTAGGAAACAAAAGATATAATGTCAACGGAGACTGGAAGCAGGAACAGATGGCCGTGCAGAGGGGCATCAGCAGACGACGCAACAGACACAAATAGAGATGAGGTGATGGCCAGGACGAGAATGATAAAGTCAAATGAGACACACGAGCATCACCGGGGAGGCAGCGCCGTCTGCCGAGTGTGGGAAACAGTTGACCACACACACACACACACACACACACACACACACACACACACACATACACACACACACACACACACACACATACAAAGGTGGGAACCCACGACTGTACAGTTCTCTCTCTCTCCCCACCCCGTACTGTACAAATAGGTAATTAGAAGCAGGTAATTACACTCATACACATTACATACACGTAATGCCCCCAACTCACATCCCCCCTCCACCTCTCCACGACGACCCCCCCCCCAACACACACACAGATGCCCGTGGAAGATACAAGCAAGACTTTCCATCTATTTGGCCTTCACCCCGATAGATGGCAGTGATGCCCTGGGGGAGGAGAGGAAGGGTGGTGGGTTCTTTGGGGTGGATGGGGAGGGAGGGGGTGGTGAGTTCTAGGGAGGAGTGCTGTTGGAGGAGGAGGAAGAAGGAGGGAGGAGGGAGGGAGGGAGGGAGGGAGAGAGGAGATAGGGAGGGGGCGTCAGGTACCCCTCATATTGCTTCATATTCCTCGCCAGATCAGACATCCCCTCGGAGTGGGTTTGCGTTGGGTGGGGATGGTATCTCGCGTCCGAGAGACCGATTGTAAGAGAGCATTACTCATTTCTGTCCGCGGTGACTGAAGTTAAAGATCTGTCTGTAGGAGAATATTGCTCAATCTTGACCATGTCGCTTGGAGCTGGAGGCCAGATTTTGGGAGGATATTGCTCACTCCTGGCTGAGGTAACTAGGGTTGAAAGTCAGAATGTAGGAGAATATTGTTCGGTCTTCAGTGTGTCGCTTGGAGTTGGAAGTCAAATACTAAGAGGCTATTGATGAATTATGAACTTGATGACTGGGAAAGTCACATTGATGGAGAATACAGCCTGACTGCATCAGTTACAGGGAGACTGTATGGGATAACACTACTGTTCACTATGGTAACAGGAGACAGAGATCACACTGGTAGAAGATATTGCTCACTCAAGACTGTGACATGAATAGGTGAAAGAGGACTGTTTCCGACAGGTCTGTGATGAAAGGGGCTCGGACTGATGCCGAACTCTCCAGCTTGTATTTCAAATAGGAATGAAAACCGATTTGGGTAACTGGTATTGTGCAAGGGGAGACGTATGCATATATAGTTTTGCGACTGTGCTGGGGAGCATGGAAGATAAATCTCCATAATGGTTGATGCAAGGGAGGGGAAGGATAGATTTCAGGCAATGGTTTAGAGACCAAATGATACACTTATTCCGAAGATTGATATCAAATGACATAAATGAAGTTGTGGTTATGGCGTTACTGGCTATGAATCGCGCAAAAGGCCAGCATGAGTTCGAATCCTGGGCGAGAGCAATAGGCTTCACAGTCATCCCAGCTGTTCATCATCCCTTAGGCGCTGATCGATAAATAGGTAATTGACTTACGCTTCAGTATAGATAGATAAATAGATAGAAAAATAGATAGATAAATAGATAGATAGATAGAGAGGTACATCAAGTAGTTCATACCATATCTACTCTCCACAAGGCTTTGTCCAAACAAACTATCCCCTCAGCATACATATGGCAACTATCTTACATCCTGACCAGACACGATGGAGATAACGCTAACAACAGATCAATATCCAGTCTTTCTCACCCTCGCCACCTGTCCATTGAATCTCACCCTCCCACAACCCTATCCCATCCCTATCCCCGGCCACAGGTGGTCGAGGGATGAACCGAGTGGTGGTTGTAATTCCTCCTGAGGTCATGGCTGGCACACACGACTCTCCAGATGGACCCAGATACTCCCCTCGGGGTGATGCTGGCAAGGACAAGACACGCACCTCCGTCTTTCCCGTTTTTAAATCACTTGATGATATAATCGCTCCGAACATCCAGGAGGGCGAAAAGGGGTGTGAATTGGATAGAATTAAAATTAAAGGTTTGTGGTATAGGGGGGTCGACGTGATGTTATTGGCCCGATCTAGGGCATATGAGTCAAAGTTGAACCATAGAGTAAGTTGTGGGGTTGGGCGGTGGATTATGAGCTCTGGTTTTGGTACGTTATGCATGACAGCTTGTGACTGAGTGGGTGCAAAGGAGGCCATTTCTCGTGTGTGCCTGACACCACTTCGCTGAGACGGGAAAGACGATGAAAAATTAGATAGTACAAGGAAAAAGTGAAACAATCATATATATATATATCATCATTCATAGGAATTTTCAGAAATGAAAGTGTATGTTCTGCTTCAGTGACGTCACAAGTGTTTGCCCGCAACGTACGTCTTGAGTAAAGTCATACGTGAAGCGTTCGTGGAACAATGACGTCACTGGGCATCCTTTCAGTAAAAAAAAGACTTTCAAGACAGAAAATATACGTGTATTGCAAACACCGCTTTATAAACAGATGATCACTCATTTTTTTTTACCTCTGAGCTCAGAGGAGAGTAGTCTTACCGAGATGTTCTTTTATATAATTTGAGTATCATGTTCACGAAGAGTCTAAAAGAAAATCACAGGATAGAAAAGTCTTTCAGCAGCAGGTGTTATTATACAAGAGTATTGCAGAAGTGCAGATGTTGGGTTAGTAGTTATGGAAAATGCTTCGGTAAAGACATATTTATTGGTAACATTCGTATTAAATGGGATTAATTTTAGATTCTTCGTCCCCCCCAATCTCGTGATAAGCTTTCTCTTCCCTACTCTCTCTCTCTCTCTCTCTCTCTCTCTCTCTCTCTCTCTCTCTCTCTCTCTCTCTCTCAATCTTTCGGCCGTGTGGGAGACGAACCCAGTCCGGGTGCCTAGGACGAGCGCCGTGCTGGTACCTACATACCACCGTCTTAAAGGACCAAAACCTTTGCCAGCCAACCTCACCCGGAACCCAAGCCTGGGGTCTCCCGATTGCGAGAGAGACTTTCAGCCACCACAGACAAGAGACGGCAGGAGACGAGATCCCCCACTTGTTGCCCACTGCGGCTCTGGCTAGTGTGTGTCGATAGCTTGCACTGATACCACTCACACGTCCACTGGAGACACTTCTCGTCCTTCCTCTTGACTTTCCCCATTTCTTTCTCTCTCTCTCTCTCTCTCTCTCTCTCTCTCTCTCTCTCTCTCTCTCTTTCATTCCTCGCAGTTCTTCTTTTTCTTTCTGCCGGTGAGCGCTACGCGCTAAACCCTGCCATTATGGCGAAAAACACTTCGTCGTAGGTACTCGTAAGTGGGTATACACACACACACACTCTCTCTCTCTCTCATTCTCTCTCTCTTTTTATTTCTTTTCAGCAAAAAGATGAAAAAAAAAGTAGGTAACGAGGACGTGTCGAACCTCTCCCCCTTAGGAAAAATAGAGGGTACACCGAGATAGGACTCAAGTTCACTGGTCTGTTATTCCGCTACGGACTTAAAAGATTAAACTTTACGTGAAAGATAAAAAAAGAAAACTTTTATCTCAGCTATCACGTGTGTGTGTGTGTGTGTGTGTGGGAGGAGGAGGAGGAGGAATCCACACCTTCGATGCTCGAGGATTGACAGACGCATCATAATGGTCAATTTTCTACCTCACGTTCAACCCAACAATCAGTGTCTCGCGGCTTTCCTTCAGTTCGACTGTCTTAGATATTTTCTTTTTTTTTTATTTGTGCCCGGCTTCAGTACACCTAGATTTCTATTTCGTATTATTTCTTTTTTGGTATTTAAGTCTTTCGTGTGGGGTCAGAGATCAAACAGGCCAAAAACGTATATATTGGATTACTATTACTTACGCTCAAAGTCAGCGTAGACGATGCACTGCATTACAGATGCTTTTGCGCGGAGATAAAATCGTAATGTCTCTTTTCTTCGTCTTGTGATATAATTTGGAGACGAAAAAAAGAAAGGAAATCACACCGAGCGAGATAAGACGTATTAAGGAACAGAGTCGTTAAAATGCTTGCCTGAGAATTTTACGACGGGCAAGAAGTAATATAGAGCTCTTTTATTGTTAAATTTGTTAAAGCAACATTCACTGCGCTTGTAAAACAAGATCTACAGTGCCCGCAACACATCATTCATAGCTTGTAAATACAAACATTTTACAGTGCCTGTAAACACATACCTTTGTTGTGCTTGTAACACAAGATCTGACTTGCTTGTACCGCAAATATTTACCTTTTTTGTAACAACACATATCATGCTTCTAACAAAAATGACCTTGCTTGTAACACAAAAATCTAGTTTGTAACACATACTTTTAACGTGCTTGTAACACAAACATGCCCTGGGTTTGTAACACACTATTTACCCGTGCATGTAACACACTGTGTATAATGCTTGCAACACATTCCATGGGTTTGTAACACACTATTTACCCGTGCATGTAACACACGATGTATAGTGCTTGCAACACGAGCGTACATTGGGCTTGTAACTTAGATCTAAGTACATAGAGAGAAATTTAGGTAAATTTTTAGACGCTAATCCTGATTTTTAATTGAATTTTGGTTTCTCTTCGTTTATTTTCTAATATGTACACTGATAAACGTTTCGTGTTCGTGAGCTTTAGAATTGGCTCGATTTTCTCATGCTATTTACACTGTATCATCTACCTAGTGTTCTGAAATCGAGAGAAATCCGTAAATAAGTCTTTTTTTTCAGGATTACAGGCCTTTAGAAACCTCTTAAGGAAGTAATCCTAACAGTCCAATTTTCATAACCTTGTAGAAGTAATCAGCTGCAAGTAATTATCCTTACGTAATCAAAGGAAACTAACGGGAGTCAGATCATGACAGACAACCAACCCCCCCGCATTGTATGATTCCATTTCAAACAGTTCCTCATTCGCCTTCGACAATAGACGTGACCCTCCGTCCCTCCCATAATCATTACAACAGCTACCGAAGGCTATCAGTTTCTTCTTCATCTCCTGCTGGTGTGTACTGACCCTACACCTTAATGTCTGGGAGGGAGACCTGCGTCTTGTCATAGACCAGTCAATGGTGGGTTTTGATGATGGAGACGATCCTGTAGGTGGCACAAGGTGGGTGGGTGAGTGAGTGGGTGAGTGGTTGGCCAAGTGGATGGGATCTGAGGGTGGCTAGGTGGATGGCATTTGGCATTGCTCCCTTCAGCTCTATATTAACCCCAAATCTGATTCTCGCTTCCTTACCATTCCTTTCTTCTTCTTTTTCCTCCTACGTTGTATTGCTTTCGTTTCGTATCTCGATCCTAAACTCGTTTTAACGTCTCCTTTCTCTCACTCCTAATTTTCTATCTTTAATGTATATACTTTCCTCCAGTTCTTCATCTTCTTATTTCTCACCCCCAACTTTTTTATTTCTCAACCTTCATCTGTCATTCCTCACTTTCATCCTCAACCCTCTCTCTCTCTCTCTCATTCCTTATAGACCATCTTTAAAAGGCAGAACGCTTAGACTTTCTCTTCTTCTCCTCCTCTTCCTCCTCCTCCTCTCCACACTGTTTAAGACTAACCCCTAAGGAGGTGGTGTTGTGCTTAGAACAGACGCACATCAGTAACCATTCACCCCTAATGAGAGGAACCCTTTACGATGAAAAGCGGTTCGTGGTAATTTCATTTCTCAGGCGTGTGTGTGTGTGTGTGTGTGTGTGTGTGTGTGTCTGTGTCTGTGTCTGTCTGTCTGTGGGCCATATAACAAGCTTTATCTCCATGGTCGCTGCTGCTGTTGTGAACTAGCGGTTGACCTTCGTCTTTCACACTCCAGCAAGAGAGAGAGAGAGAGAGAGAGAGAGAGAGAGAGAAAGGGGAATGTGACCTGCAAGATAATCACCAAAAGACTCGTAGCCAGAGGGGTAGCTGCTTACCTACTCGCCTACCGGCCTTCTTTGTCGCGTCTGGTCCCAGAAGATTTGCAATTCCATTGTTGCATGGACGATTGGAGGAGGGCCATGTGTGGTATCAAGTATTTTGACAATTCTAGCTCATACTATTGAGGGTTTTGTAAAACACAGGCGCTTATTGCTGAGTATTGTGTTAAGTACTAGCACATATTTTGAGTATTTTGTAAGATACTTTTTTACAATACTAACACAAATTGTTGAGTATTTTGTAAAATACTGACAAATACTGTTGAGTATTTTGTAATATACTAGCACATATTTTTGAGTATTTTGTAATACATTAGTACTGCATTGTATTCTGTAAAATAATAGAATGCATTGTAGAGCATTTTGTAAAATAGTGGCAAATATTATTAAATGTTTCTTTGAAAATACTGACATACTTTGAGAAATACTAGCACGTTGCGTATTTTGAAAATACTAGCACTTATTGTCGCGTATTTTATAAGTTACTAGAACGTTCAGTATTTTGTAAAATAATTACATTATTGATGAGAATTTTGTAAAATACCAGCGCATGTTATGGACACGTTTGTAAATTCTGACACATATCGTTGGGTATTTTGTAAAGATACTACCACATATTGTTAAGCACTTTGTGAAATACTACCATATATGGTTGAGTATTTTGCAAAACGCTAGTACATATCGTTAGGTATTTTGTTGGATACCAGCACATGTTGTCGAGTATTTTGTCAGATACGAGCAAATATTGTTAGGCATTTTTTTTTTTTCTTTAAATACGACCCAACACAACTATTTCTCAGGTACTAGATTATAACATTTAGCACTTCTCTTAAGAGACCTGCAGGTAATACTTACGAGAAGTATCCCTTTCCTGAATACCTCCTCAGCCCGTCGGTGAGTTGCCTGCCTGCAGCGGGTGGAGCCATCCACCTACTTGGAGAACGACCCCTCCACTCAAAGTACCGTTAGCATACCTCCTCCACCACCACCACCAGCACGACCGACAACCTTAAAGAGAGAGAGAGAGAGAGAGAGAGAGAGAGCAAAAAATAGAGAGCACTTCGCCGGCCGCTCAACCAGCAATAACCATCAGCTAATTACACCTGAGGGTGTCTGGGTGTGGAGTCATTAGTGCAGTGTACTGGTAAGGTGAAAGGAGTGAGTTCCCACAATCACCATCACTACCACCACTACCACCATCACCAGTGTGTGTGTGTGTGTGTGCTGGTGTTCTTCTTCCCAGTGGGTATAAGAATATAACACTGAACACGACGACATATGAAGAACGCACCGTTTGCAACCTCAACACTGAAATACCCATTAAAAAAACAAGGTTGCTACTGTTACTACTACTACTACTACCACTGCTACTGTTACTACTACTACTACTACCACTTCTACTGTTACTACTACTACTACTACCACTGCTGTTGTTACTACTTATTTTACTATAAGTACTACTATTACTACTACTACTACTACTACTACGCGTCCTACCTCTTTCTACCCTCATCCTCTCTCTGCCCTAACTCTCTCTCTCTCTCTCTCTCTCTCCCTCTCTCTCTCTCTCTCTCTCTCCCATGAGACCCCCTCCCCCCTCATCCCACAACCACCTCCCCCCTCCTCCCCCTCGGGCCGAGGGGCGTCGTCGTCTGTCCACCTGCCAGGGCTAACGAGGTTGGCACCGCATCCATTTTTCACCAACATTGTTTTGACTGCTCACACCCTCCCTTCCCCTACCCTTTCCTCCCCACTCCTCGCTTGCCTCCACCACCCACCCCCATACGTGAGGCCCTGCGTGGGCAAAGGTGCCACGCCACCACGACCCACCACGACCACCTGCTGGGGGGAGTAGAAAGGGGTGGTTGGGCGTCAGTGTGGGGAGGGAGGGGAAGGCTTGTAGGGGGTGTATTTGGGGAGGTGAGATAAATCGAGGGACATGTATGGCGGGGAGGAGGGGGGGGGGTCAGGCTGGTTCGTGATATCTTCATTTGTTCCGGGACGTGTTCCTTTGGGAGGGGTGGAGGGGGTGTTGGGAGGGGAGGGAGAGGGGTGGTGGTAAGGACAGAGGTGAGCGGAAGGCACATAGAGAGAGAGAGAGAGAGAGAGAGAGAGAGAGACTATAGTCATAAGGGGCAAGGAAAAAAAGATACTTCCTTATGTCGTAAACCTTTCATCTTTTTACCCTGGCAAAATTTCGTCCTAGATACTCGTAAGAAAGTGAGATTACATAGCGCAAGCATGTGAAGGCTACGTACCATAAGTAAGTGAAGGTTACGTAGCGTAAGTACATGAAGATTAAGTGCCATAGGTATGTGAAGGTTACGTGGCATTCATATGTGAAGGTTTTTCTTAACGTCACAAAATTAAAAGCACAGTTCCAGAGCCACCTTCACGCTATCATACGTCTTGTGTTGTTTTTTCTTTTAAGTAAGTCGGCTCGGCAAAGATCTAGCAATGTATTTGATTTGATTTGTACTGCACAGAGAGGGAGTCTCGCACTCATATTTTCTACCAACAAAGCAATTTACTTGAACTTCTGTGTGCTGTCAGCTTTCACAATTTCCTAACTCAGTCTATTCCAATCTTCTATGAATCTTGGACTACAGAATTACCGATTTACATATTTCCAAACATGTTTCTTGTTGTTCTATCTCTGCGTTTCTCGAAGAACTGTTCACCATCCACGTCATCAATCAATCCTTTTTTTAAAAAACTTGTGGTCAGGTCACTCCTTACTCTTCTCTCTTCCAAGGTGGGCAAATTTAAAGCCTCTAACCTTTCCCTGTAACTCAGTCCTCTAAATTCTGTTACCATCTTTGTTGCCCTCCTCTGGACCTTCTCTGTTTGTTCTTTGCGCTTCCTTAGGAGCGGTGACAGAACCTGCGAAGCATATTCTAGTTTTTGTCTGATGCAGGATGTAAGTAGCTGGATGAATATTTCCTTATGCATCACCTTGCATGCTATTTGAGTATTTGCTTGCAGACAGTTGGTCTCCTTAACTACTCTCCTAAGGTGGGACTCTGGAAACACGTCTGGGACACTGTTGACTACCAAGTCATTCTCAAGCATAGATTCGTGCAGCTTGTTTCCTGCTAGATGATAATCATACTGAGGCCCTATTTTACTGCAACCTATCTTCATGACTTTCCATTTTCTCGGACTGAACTTCATCCACAATACGCAGACCAAAGTTAGAGTTTGTCAAGGTCCCTTTGTAAAGCGATGCAATCCTCCGCGTTTTTTCACTCCTCCAAAGACCTCTGCATCATCTGCAAATACATTCAGGTAGGACTCCATACCTTCTGGCAAGTCATTTACATATATCAGGAAGAGTATAGGTCCCACAACAGAACCCTGGGGCACTCCACTGGCGACCTCGACCCATTTTGTGAAGGTTCCACTTCGGTGTCCATCCAAGGATTTTTCTCGGATTTCTGCCTATTGGTCATCCAGCATCCTAATCAGCCTCCCCATGTGGGATAGTGTCAAATGCTTTCCGGCAGTCCAGATACAACGTATCCACCCAGCCTTCCCTTTGGCTAAAGACAGAGACCGTGTGTAATTCGAACATTGTAATCAAACATTGCGAGTGCATTCAATCCATCATCATAAGTGCATTCGATCCATCATCATCGTAAATGTCTTCTCAAGGAGAAATTTATGCACGCGCTCTCTCTCCGTTTGCCCCTTAGGTTACGTAAGGAATCATGTCTGCTGTGTTCCATTACCTTTCCCTCCCTGATAATGTAATCTAGTTGGCACCTGACCAGCACTGCAGTTCTTCAATGATCCGTCCGTCTGTCTATCTGTCTTTCTGTGTTTCTGTCTGTTCTCTGTACCCTGTCACACAGACACACACAGACACAGACACACACACGACAAACACAGACAGACACACACATACACACACTACAGTTAACACCTCATTGCGAAATCTCCAATACCAACTCTTCATTTTCCCGCCCGTCATCCTTCCTTCCTTATAAAGCTGTTATTTCAACTCCCCTGCGGATGCTGGGGGTGGTAGGTGAGCGGAGAGACGACAACGCCGTCCCTCGGAGCGGACGGATGCAACATGTCTTCATCTCTCTCTCTCTCTCTCTCTCTCTCTCTGTCTCTCTCTCTTCCTGGCACCCCGTCTCCCTTGCCTATCCTCGCCCGTCTCCACGGCCTATCTCCATCCATCCATCTCCTCCACCTCCTCATCCAAACCCCATATCATCATCACCATCAAGTCAAGTCCGGTGAGTCATTCATCACAGTCTTTGCCTACGGCTGATGATGGAGGCGGGCGCATCATCGTCCATGGGAAACGCCATTTGTCTGCACCGCTGCTTTCCGAGCGACAGACTGGGTTTACAACCGCTGATTTTAAGCGTTTTTTTTTTCCGCTAGATTTTTCTTTTTCTTTTTCGATGCCGTTGGTAGCAACATTTTTCGTCTCCCTTTGGAATGATCTTCCGTCTTCTTTCTTCTCACTTTGTCTTCCACCTTTTGAAACTGTATTTGTGGCCCCCTTTTCGACCCTTCTGTAGTCCCCCGACCTGTATAGTTCTCTTCGCAACTTCCCATCAATCCTCCTGCTAATTTTCAGCGCCCTTATTGGCACCACATCCGCTACATTTGAGCGGTGATGAGATGACAATAAGGAAAAAAGACTGCAGTTTGGCGCCGATAATGTGTGCGCACTCCCGAACCCACCACCCACCCCTCCATACATCCGCGTCAAATAGCAGCCGAGGAATATGTCATTAATACGCTCAAGACTTTTTATAACCCTTCTGTTTGGCTTGTAGTGCGTCCCACGATAGTGATTAGGTGAAGGCGGATGAGAGGTTAATTGACATTAATGGCGTGGTAAAGAGACGTTTGATTATAGGGCTGCCCGAGATTAATGTGAATACAGGCGCGCCACCGTATCTGCCTTCCAACGCGTTCCAAGTACTCCACTGCAGTGTGTGTATATATAAACATTCATTTTCATTCTCTTCGGAGTATTTTAAACCAATCCATATCGTCAGATTCAAATGAACGCAGATTCTCATTTGATTTTAACTCTGGTTTCCTTCAGTCTTGCGTATAAGAAAAAAAAATTTAATTTTGGTTCCCTGTTGACGTGGGTCAAGATGTGTTCTGGCCTCATGAAGCCGCCCCCGCTTGTCTCTCCTCGTTGGTGTGGTCAGAGAGAGAGAGAGAGAGAGGGACCTCACTGTCACATTGTGAGATCTGCTCCTGCTGCAAGAGCTCTCTCTCTCTCTCTCTCTCTCTCTCTCTGAAATACTCAAACATACCATCCTCGATTTCCCTTTTTCCTTATATCCCCCATTTCTGACCTAACTATCTATCTATCTATCTATCTATATATATATATATATATATATATATATATATATATATATATATATATATA
>JAYMFT010196563.1:0-11760 GCA_038088735.1 Panulirus argus
CTCTCTCTCTCTCTCTCTCTCTCTCTCTCTCTCTCTCTCTCTCTCTCTCTCTCTCTCTCTCTCTCTCTCACACAGAGCCGTGCATATGTTGTCTTAGACCCACGTGGTGGCTGGGTCATGTCTATATTTACCCATCTCTTTGGTCTGGCGGGCACGAGCATCATCTCGCGTGCGTTTGTGAGTCGTGTGTGTGTGTGTGTTTATACTCCAAGCATCTACCCATCCCTTGGCCAACGACGGTACGACCCCCCTGAGCCACGACCGGTGATCACGACCGGTGGATATCATCAACAGCATGTTACAGAGTACCACCCTCCCCCATCCCCCTTGAATACGACGGTACGACCCGCATGAACAAGGTACGACCGGTTGAGCACGACGCTACTACCCCTCGAGTGCGACGGTACGACACTTGGGTTACGATGGCACGATCCGTGACCACGAAGGCACGACCCTTAAAGCATAACCATGCGACCCTTGGTTGCCAAAGAGATACTAGATATACACAGAGAAATAACGACATACGGATGATGTATTATAATTACAAACGTGAGCGAAAGTTTCCAGGGCAGTGGAGTTATAAACCGGTGGAGTTAACCACCACCAGATACCGTCAAAGAATAAACATCAGCTGACCTGAAACACGCCTGAACAAATACCCTAATTACGTTATTCACCGATAAATGAACCTGGTTCAAGGAGAGACACTGCACTGTACACTTAACAGTATTTCAACTCCTTTTCTGATTAAAGACTCTATGAAATTTTCCTCCCCTCGTGTAAAGGGAAGGCTGAAATTAGATCAAGATATATCTTCCGCTCAACCTTTCCAACAAAGTTTCCAAGTTAGTATACACAAATGGTATACACGGTGTATCTTCCAAGTTATTTTCCCTGCCGGTTGATACGCAGGAGGATAACTCGTGATAACTCGTGATTCTCAAAATGGTTAATCTTCGTACGAGTTTCTCATGGATTAATCAAATACAGTAACCTTCAAATTCATATTCTTTTGGAGGGAAGGTTAAGTATTAGTCATGTGGCTTGATGGGATGGCCGATGAGGAGTCAGTTAGTTAAGAGAGCGAGCTTAGCTCAGTGGCTTATCTTATCTCTCACCGCTGATACGGTTCGGCGTTCCATTCTCGGGGAAGATAAAGTCGCTCCTGCCACCCAAATTCTGTTTCCTGCCTATTCTACCTTTCCTCCTCCTCCACTTTCCAGCAGCCCTTCGTGTCCATCCAGAACTCTACCTGGAACTCCACTCTGGCCCTTGGAAAAACTCACTTCTTTTCTACACCTTACACCTGACACAACTCTAAGATCCTCCTCACTGCACCTATTACCAAAAGACTCGTGTAGTTCCAGTCTTTTTGTTTTATAGCACCCTGTATTCATAAACACCCGAAACGCGACGGTACGACCCTTGAGGACAAGAGTACGACCCTTGATCACGGCAGTTCGACCCTTGAGCACCACAGTACGACGCTTGAGCACGACAGTTCGACCCTTGATGAACATTGCGGTACGACCTTTGGGTATGGCGGCCAGGTTCTTTGACCTGGACCGTATGGGTCAGGTCAAAGGCCTGGTCATCATACCCAAGGGCAGTACCGTCGTGCTCAAGGGCTGTACCTTCGTGCTCAAGGGTTGTACCGTCGCGCTCAAGGGAATGTGCAGCTGAAAATGAAATATAATAGATCAAACCTTCTAGCAGAGAGTAGGATCGGCAAGTGCCACCCACACAATAAACCCACCAGGTAAGGAACGACGGTAGGTGAAAATATTACTCATGCCGGGGGTCCTCCCGTGTTATCTGACCAGGTTTGTACACACACGCGGAATAATACGGGGTCGTTTCCGTCCGCATTCGCTCCCGGAACTGACCTCCTTCCGCCACCCCCCTAGCGACTGGTTTGTTTGTTTCGCAACGAACTCGCACTTCCTGGCGAAGCGAAGTACGATGTCTCCTCCAGTGGTCGCTACGGCCGGGGGTATTTTCGACGGTGTACACAAACAAAACATTACAGTACGAGGCGCTCTCCCTCGTTGACGATAACTTTCGTCATCGTGATCAAAGGGGTAGTAAATTCGCTGTACTTAAGGAGTAAAGTTCGTTGTTACTCAATGGGAAAAGTTGTCTCAATCAAGGGAGGGTTGGATTAAGTCGTCGCGCTCAGAGAGGAAACGTTGTCACATTCAAGGTGGGTTGAAAATTCAAGGGCGCCACTGTGGAAGCAGGTCAGTCACCGTCTCCTATTGACACACAAACACCGCTGCGGTATTTACTACGGGCACTTTCTCCAAATCTCCGTTTTCTATTTCCCAGCGTTCCTCTCCACTCCAACCTTTTCCGTTCCGTCAGATAAAACGTCCATCCCTTAACGAAGACGTTTATTACGTCTATAATGCATTCTCTGAAGAACAAGCCTCCGACGTATACGTTTTAACGCAATGGTTACTTTAGTAATATATATATACATACAGACATACACATAAGGCACCACTAACGCATGTATAAGAACAGTCATTAATATTCATACAGGCAAAGGGTTCTTTCATCAACTGATTTTTGGTAATTCTTCGTAAATATAAGGGTTTTGTGCACACCAGCACGGACTAGTCGGTATTATGGCGTGGCCTTTGACCTGACCCGTCATAGGCTAAACAGTCTTACCTTATGGTCGTCAAGTCGTGCTAAACGGTAGTTCTGTTGTGCTCAATGGTCGTAGCGTCAAGCTCAAAGGATCGTTCTGTTGTGATGTGAGGTGGTCGTATCATCATGCTCAGGGGACAGACGGCGTATCCTCCTGTAGAAAGGGCCTAACCATTACAATGTAAAAGTATTGGGAACACAATCATATCACCCTCTGGCATGGAAGTCGTCTTCTAATCCGTTCAAAACCTCAAGTCATCTTCCTTTTCACTCACCTACACACACACACACACACACACACATACACACACACACACACACACATACACAAACACAAACACATAGAACACACACCACACACAACCATATTAATGTAAGATGGGCGAGTCTATATGAACTCCCTCCTCGGCAACAAAGCTCATTGTGTTTCACCGCTTCCTAAAAGGGAGGGAGCTAAAGTCTGCAAATCACCGTAGCGTAGGTTGGTAAGGTGGATTTCTCCCGACCTTGTTCGTGCGGGTGCGCATGCAAGTGTCAGCGTTTATGGTCCTGAGGCGGCGCGACGGTGTGGTGTGGGCGAGGGCGTACGTGAGCTGGCGTTAACGTCAGGACGGGTTGTGACGTCCCACACCTGCCCGGCTATGTCGAGGCTGTGTTGAGTCGGCCACCGGCCCGCTTGAGTAATGATGTTGAAACACCAACAGCAGCCAAAGGGGGGGGGGGGGGGGGGGAAATAAACATACTACGTGATTGGAATTGAAAAGGCATGAGTCGTATGTTAAAACGCTTGAGGAGAACGTGTGTTAAATGAGCAAGGCGCACGGTGCGGCCCTTGAGTACGAACGGTTCGTAGTACTGCCATTAAGCACGAACGGTTCAACCCTTGAGAGCGACGGTGCTGCCCTTGAACACGGTGGTTCCACCCTTGAGGATGAAGGCTCGACTTGAACACGATGGTGGTGTGGCCCTTGAGCGCAATGGCACACAAAACGGGTATGACGACCTGGCTTTATTACACTTATAGTTCCCTGTTGCCATTTTTTTTTTTATGTCGGCGAGAGGCATGATGAAAAACGGTACCAGTCCAGCCAAACCTTTGACCTGAAACTTAAGTCAGAGCATCTTAACAGGAAGGTCGTGTCATCGTCCTGTGGCGCCGAAGTTAACGGCTTGACTTCGAATATTAAATCTCAATTAGTCGCTTTTCATTTTACCACAACTGCTGTTGCACACCTGGTCCATCGCCTCTCACACCGATGACCGTCCGCTAGTGTAAATCTTCCTAATTCCTTGCTCACGGGCACGCCCTTGGGAAAACAGAGGTAAGTAAGATTCCCTGAGCGCGACAATAACGATCCCCCCCCACGACCCCCAAGTCGAGCACGACGCGCGCGCGCCGCGGTGCGATCTTTGTATTTGCTGGCGGTCCCGTGCAGGGTCGTGCCACCGTGCTCAGGGATCGAAACAGTCGTGTTCGAACCCTCCCATCGAATTGTCGTTTTCAAAGGGGTTAAAAATCCATTTTCTGTTCTCCGATCCTTGCAGCGTATAACACTCATCCCTCCATATTGTTATCTTCTCAAAAATCGCGGCAGTGAAACGTTTTCTGTGGCAGAGTATGTGACGTATCACGCTATAAACACACACACAAACAAACAAAAAACAAAAAAAAAAAGACGCTTGTGTACAGGTCCTCGAGTGTTTCTTACCCACACTCAAAGAGCCACAAGTATAGCCACTTAAGATGGCCTCAAACAACTTGGATTTAATTTACAAATATCCTAATTAGGACGCTATATTGTTCGAAGTTCACTAGATACTTTGCTATCTAATTCTGATAAAAAGCTAGCTCTGAATTACTGCAGAATGAGATTATATAACTCACTCTGGTAAAAATAAAGAAAAATTCTTTCAATGAATTGTTTACTAGGTTAGTTACTTTAATGGCTGCAACACAGAGATGACGCTTAGATATGGTGAGTCAGCTTGGGTAATACTTCAATATACATTTACGTTCGTTTTAAAGATGAGTCACTACCTATACTGACTCACTTATTTCCTCATTCGCCCGCTGTACCTGAATTTTTTATCTAAAAATCTAGTTAGTCCTGTCATAGCCATGTTTATCTCGCTGGTTATAAGTACTGTGCAAAAAATTCTAAAACTGAAAAATTTGCCAATACGTAGCAAACAACGGGGTCTTGATGCACAGTTCTCTAACCTTCTTTCAAGTAAGTTTTGTGCTACTATGCAATTTTCGCGTTCCTGTTTTTACCATCAAATTCATAGCCTAACTCGTGTTACTAATCAGTAATAAAGTAACCAATATTAAATTCCTACAGCTTCATTGTGGAATTTCAAGCGAGAAAAAAAAAAAAACAAGAAGTCATTCCATCCACCATAGCAACTACGTTAGTCCAATGATCTCGTAAAGCGAATCTCCCCTCGGCCATGTTCACTGCAGCTGCCGCCGTGTCTTGACCTCACCCTCGTACCTTTGAGAGGACCTAACTGATCAGTTACCCACTTTAACCTCTTGAGATCGACGGTACAACCCTTTTGAAAGCAACGACATGACCCTTGGGCACCAACGAGCCTTAAAGGTAAAGTTAGAGATAAGGCGCAATACCTTAGTAAAGGTCGTGCCGTTGTAGCCGAGGGTTGCATCTGTCATGCTCGAGTCGTACTTTCTTCAAGGGTCGTGCCGCCGAGCTCAAGAGCGTACCGTCGTGATTGGTTGATTAGCGTATCCTTGCCCCGAGCGACGCCCGCCTGCATATCCTTGAGTAGGTCCGCTTTCGTCTCTGTTTTCTATACATGTCTATTATCAAATATTCCACCTATACCTTACACTTGCACTCTACTTTATCTCCTTTAATCTCATCATCTATAACACACTAGTGTATATATATATATATATATATATATACACACACACACGAGAGTTATTGCTTACATATCTCCGTCTGTTTACCTTGGTCGATCATAAAAACATCGTTTTATTGAATAAAAGGAAGAATAAACGCAAAAGATAATCAACCTATGATGCTGCAACATTAATAAGAGTGACTTGGTTAACAAAGATGAGATTAAATGCAGAGGGGGCGTGTTGGGGGTGGTGCAAGTGGTGGTGTGGGGTTTTCCTAGTGGGATTGGGGTTGTAATTATCCTCTTAAATTTCTAGACATCCTTGTGTGGCTTCAGTTTCATTCGGAAGTCTTGCCACAACTGCGCGGTTCGCGAACCGAACCCTTAAGAAGGGTATAGGCAAAAGTCGTCTTGATTCCCGTGAGTGTACTGTTACATGCTGTCTTATCTTTACCCCCTGCAGCTGTTAAAGATGACATAATGCAGGCGAAAAGAATCTTAAAATCATAAAGTGTTTAGTATCCATTCGTCTGGTCAATCTATTATTATTTCCGAAACAAATTTAATATACACAGAATATATATATATATCTATATCTATCTATTTATCTATATCTATATCTATATATATATATATATATATATATATATATATATATGGAAGAAGATGAAAGAGGAGGGTGACGGAGAGCACTAGGAATTCAACGCTGAACGAGTGACGAAATACGGAGGATAAAAATAAGTTTGCATTACACGCTGCACCTGATCTGGCAACAAAGTCCGTTGAGGCGTGGCGTTAGAAGTGGAGCTCATTACTGTCAGCTCGAGGGGCGGTTCCTTCAGTGACTTATCAAATGTCATACCTTAATATCATTCACCTTCTCACCAACACAGACCTGCCTAAAATCAGAGAACAAGATGCACTAATGTTTGGCTATGTTCCGCAAAAAAAGCCTTGCATTTCTCGCCACAGTCTTGGGATACCCACCAAATTCTTTTTTATTCTTAGATACTGTTGTCTTTAATTCTACAACTGGATTTTCATATTTTTTATCCGACCCCCCAGCGTACAGGCATACTTCCCAAGTGCAAAGTGTGCTCGATTAAATAAGATAATCGAAGTGAGCGAGTGACCCCGGCAGTGAAGGCTGTGTTACTTCCAGACATAACAACGTTCGCCAGCGCTGCCAAACGAACACTCGCTAGTGTTGGCCCCAGCAATTCAGCTGACCGGCTCCCCAGTCATCTGGATTGGGTAACGCTGTGCAGTTGTATGTTTTTCTACCTTCTCGTGAAGGCATGTTCAAACTCGCCAAATTGCGTAAAACATCACATCATGTCTTGTGTCCAAAGTCGCCAAATTACTTAAGGACTAACGTAATGTACGGCGCTTGAAGTTGCCAAATTTCGTAGGATGTAACACCTCTCGCTTCTTCCACACAGTAAGTGGAAATTACTTTAGTGCGACATCGTGTAATGTGCTGAGCGATGATAAATGGTCGCAGGAAAATATGTCAATGCGTTGTGCATCGTAAGTGTTCTGTGCTTGTTTCCAAAGCTATTGGACTCTGTAACGAAGTGTGTAGAGCGTGTTTTGATGACTCCATCGCTACCCTGCCCGTTCGTTGCATGCGTCACCCCTGCAAACTCACACCTCCACATTTTCACCCTGTGCGCCCCACCCCACCTCGCCCATGACATCACTTTTCCACCTTGCGCCGCTTTACCTCTTCAGCCATCCCCCACACACCCGCACCCTGACACTATGAGGTTAGCATAGACATCATTCTCTTGGATTTCAGCAAATGGGCACTGCAGCGGGACATTGGGTTTTAAAAGCCTTGGAAGAGATCCCGGAGCTTTATTTGTCGACAGGAAGTTCCTAATATGTTCAGCGGGTGAAATGGAATTCTATTTTGAAGTGAATGGGTGATACATACAAGTATTGTTATTATTTAAGGGCGTTGTTGGGCTAGAGCTTTTGAATGAGTCCTATTTTCTTTATATATATATATATATATAAAAGAAAATAAATTGTAATGTTGCAGATCGGTACAGTCCAGAACACAGACAAGAAAGAGTAGCTGGTACATGCCTGGGGAGTGAAGTTTAAAATGAGTGTACGTCTGGTGGAATGGAGTTAAACTCTGGGTTTGAGGGACAGTTGTTTAATGCTTTTCAAGTTCTTTTAGGGTGTGTATAGGTTTGTCTATGATGTGTTTGTTGTTCGAGAGAGGACCTGTTATGAAAGGCTACGAAAGTGTTAGGCAGGGTTATTCTCATTTGGGGGTCGGTAGTTGGTTATGATATGTTTTATTTCGGAAGGGTCCATTGTTGTCGCAGAGAACTGGGTGCCAAGCATGTTGAAGCGAGACTGAATTGGGAGTATTTCTGCTTAGTTGTTCAAGTGATGAAGTCTCGTAGTTTTTAAGGCAGCCAGTGATTGTTCTGAGTGCTGTTTTGTGTAGTCTGCATCTTTATTTGCGGGATATGTGGGCTACTTTGTCGGAGGAGTGCCATCGACGCGCGGTGCTCCTCATGGTAGGATGATCTTCGGTGCAACAACTTGTGGACTGGTTCCCTCCGCAAGGTTGACACGGACATGCAGGGCACATCGACACTGCCCAGACATGCATAGTTTTCGCTTTCACGTCTGTATTCTCGACAACACCTCTCTAACAGCATATCGCAACATCCCTCATGTCCAAGGCGAAACGTCCACCCTGAAGATTCGTAACGATCGTTCTCAAGTGTCCCGTGCACCTCTTACAACCACATACGACCTGAGCGCTGAAGGAATCCTAAAGAAGTGGGGTCTGGGACAGGAGTGTGTGTGTGTGTGTGTGTGTGTAATTACCAGTTTTTGCGTTAGCAGAGAATTTACACTCATCTGTCTGTCTTTGATTACTATTTGTGTTACAAGAGTTTTATATTCATGCTGACGAGTCTTGTGCATGTCTTGTGCATACTCACACACACATCCTAGCTTGCGCCAGGTATCCCCTTCTCGTCTGTCGGACCGTATTTTTTGAAGCCAATTTTACAAAAGTTAAGCTCACCCATATAGTGTCAACGTTACTTAAGTGTTGCAATGATTGTGCCACCGATACTTACGTGTTGCAATCACTGTGCCACCGATACTTAATGTGTTGCCATATTTTAACACCAATGTCTTGTGATTAGTTATAGCCAGTTCCAACCAATTTATGACCACGCTTCTTTTGGAAAAAAAAAAAATATATATATATATATATATATATATATATATATATGGATAAGAAAAAAAGTTTTGGAGGAAAAAAAAATGGGTTAGCATGACGGCACGAATGAAAATATTTTGAGATGCAATACTGTTCATTTCAGGAAACATCCTCGTTTGACGGTGAGTAACTATTAATTCTTGACCAGCCGTCGCCGCTCCGCTCCTCCCACTCTTTTGAGAGCCTTATTCACATTCCTAAAACCCTATTTTTCCCAGCTGCAATTTTAGTAGTTTCCCAATCATACGCAGAGGATGAGAGAGTACATCCTTGTACAAAGCAAAGGCGAAGGCTTTGATAAGGATAAGATTACATTCCTCTGAGTAAGGTCTGCCAACCAATAGCGAGACAGGTTCGAACGGCAGATAAGAGCCCGGCCTGCGCGCATACTCCATTCTAAAGGTATTAACCCCCAGTTGTCCCGTTGATACTTGTGAGTGAACACCATCGAACCTGCTGAAGGTAATTATACACTATATCTGTCTCAAAGGAACCACTTATTCCTATGTCACGTCGCATTCCCTCCAGACTCGATTTAATATGATGTTCTCAAATTTATACCATGCCCCTGAGTCGATTTTTGCTGTTACAAATAAGCGTGAAAGGATATTTTGATTCTTTATCATTAACAAACAGTTAATGACGTGGGTATATTGGAAGGATGAGTGTTCTTTATGGTGGCAAGGTCAATGGGGGCGAGCCAAGCCAGCTAGCCAGGAGGTACCAGCCGGCACTTAGGTGGCCACTAACCAGTGATATGGGTATCGCACTGATGTTAACCAAGAATAACAGTGTCAGTTGTTAGCGAAGGTGGAGTGGCGAGAAATGGTTGTGGTTATGGTGAAGAATGGTGGTGGTTGTGCCTATGGTGGTGGTTTACGGTGATGGTCAATGCTACTGGTTGGTTCCCACGGTAGCTGTAGAACAGTTAATTATTCACAATGGTATTCAAAGGATTTCATCTGAGTGTGAAAGATTAACTAATGCATCGTTACAATAGTGGCGGCTGTGATGATAGTATAACAGCAGGGAGAAAGAGTGAAGATATGTGATGAGTTAGGATGAAGCTTTGGTACAGTGACACAGTGATGGTAGCTGTGACGGTAGCAGTGCCTGTCCTAAAAGCAAAGTTACGTCATAACTTGCAATCACTGTGGCAGCCGCAGAGACTTTAATAAGGGTTAATGGAGTTAGACTATTCGTGCGTTGATAGCTGTGACGATTGTGAGGTCAGCAGTGGTATTTAATTGGCTGGTAAGTAATAATAATGGCTGCTGTAACTGAAAATAATGACAAACATAGTGGTGCGGCATGGAAATAGCTCACTGCCAATGGACACCATGAAAAACTGGGAACAGTTACTGCGTTGGATACTGTGTTGTGGCAGACAACCTAAACAGGAAGACAAACGATGGCGTTGAGTCTTACATTTATGGTGACGATAGTGTACATTCAAGTTGTAACAGCGACGGAATGGAACCCTGGAAGGAGCTATTATATAGGTCCAGTACAGTGATTATCATCAAAGTAATTGTGAGCTACCGGTAACACCAGTTGGCGTAACAGGAAATGAAGGTTAAAAGTGAAGATGACAACAAGATAATGATTCTAACTCAAGAATTTACAGGACTAAGGTTGGCTGGAAACTCCAGGAGCGTTGTTTGTCACGGCAGAGAAACAAATGATGGTATGCACGAAATAATGAAATATATATAAAGCTAAATGAGAGAAAAGGAGGAAGAAAGGGTTCCACAAATGAATACGGTAACGGGAAATGTTTTCATAATGTCTTCGAACATGAAAAGCAACGGTAAGAATTTTCGGCTTGTTTGGGATGAAGCCTAGGAGTCGGTTGCCTGCCAGGACGTGGGGGAACTGCACAGCAAATCCGGTGCCTAGCTTAGCGGCAGCAGTTTACTTCGAAACTCGGTGTGCTTAGAACGTCATGGAACATTCAGTAGTGCCTGAGAGTGATCGAGGCCTGGAATCTCTCTAATCAAGGCAAAGAAGAATCTGACATACACCAAACATGGTTATAATAGTCAAAGCTTTGTGACTACTGGGATCATAAATGTCATAGACTATTTCCTGTTTAATGATTTCACGGTAAAGGGGCGTTGTATCAGGACCCGGATCTGACGTACGTTATTTTCCTGAGAAGCTGAGAGTTTTTTATAGAGATTTCTCAAACTTGTAAACCCAAACAGTATTTACTGTTATGCGATAACTCGATCTTTTTAGACCCAATCGTCTGTTTAAAGACAAAATGTAAGCTGTAAACCGTCTGGTCATAATTCTGTGAATTGTGTACGTGTATCTACATATCGTAAATAGTAATTTTATGTCTGTGTGGTGAAGAAAAGGAGACTGTGAAAACATAATAAAGTCTAAATAAGAGTGTAATGACGATAAGGGTGTAGTAAGGATCATTGAGGGTGTAGTGAAGATGAGAAAGTAGTGGAGGTTGCAGAGAAAATCAGACTAGAATAAAGATGAAATCAGACTAGAATGAAGATACGGATGGAGTGAAAAGGTCATAATGAAAATCAAACTGTAAGGAAGGTACGAATGCAGTGTAGATGTATGTCAAGATGAGGGTGCAATGAAGAAGGCAAAGCTTCAGCCTTACCCCTAGAAATTATCCAAACTACGTTCGGAACCGTCCGAAGTTAGCTGCCATAAAAGTGTGAAACGTACGGTGGACGCACTGCCTACAACAAAATGCGGAGGACTGCCTCAGGAGCGGATGTCCTGAACAGTGTGTACCGGAATGTCGTAGAAGTAGGGTCTGGTGTATATGTCTGAGTCTTGAAAACATTCCATGACTCAGGCAAGCGCATTATATATATATATATATATATATATATATATATATATATATATATATATATATATATATTCACCACACTGGAAAAAGCAATTTTCTTTTTCCAATGTGGTGAATGTGGATTTTTTTCTTCACGGTGAAGGTTCTGCAT
>JAYMFT010196574.1:0-11760 GCA_038088735.1 Panulirus argus
ATAATAATAATAATAATAATAATAATAATAATAATAATAATAGTAATAATAACAATAATAATAATAATAATAATAATTTTTTCATACACGATCACCAAGCTGCTGCGTCACATGATTATTGTGTGGCCATCGGCAACTCAAGGGTGTGTCATTTTGAGATCTGCTTCTTTCCCTACACGTTGAAGCTTTGGAACTCTCTTCCTTCTCATGTCTTTCCCAATAACTATGACCTGGCTTATTTCAAGAGACATATTTTTCACTTCTCAAAAATTTGTAAGACTTTCCCTGTCTGTTTTCCCCCCTTTCCCAATTCTCTCTATATTTCAATTAGAGCCCGGCCTTGACGTGGACTTTTGTCCGTGCCTGGAGCCATCAACATAAAAAAAAATGCTCTCTGCCATTTCCATCCATAACACTGAATACCCAATGCACACCAATTATACCCTCAACTGCCACATTACTTACCTTCACATTTGAATCACCCATCAGTCCCATCAGTAATACACAGTCTCATGCACCAAAACTGTTGACACACTCACTCATCTGATCCCAAAACACTTAGTCTCTGGTGATCTTTCTTCCCTTGGCTAGTTGCATAAGCACCAATAATCACCTATCTCTTGCCATCCACTTTCAGTTTTACCTGTATGAATCTAGAATTTACTTCCTTACACTCTATCACACTCCCACAACTCCTGCTTCAGGAGTAGTGCCTCTCCTTCCTTAATTCTGGTCCTCTCACCAACCCCTGACTACCCCCAAGACATTTCTAAACCATTATTCCCCTTTACCCTTGAGCTTCGTTTCACTCAGAGCCAGAACATCCAGGTTTCTTTACTCAAACATACTACCTATCTCTCCCTTCTTCTCATCTTGGTTACACACACATTCAGACACCCCAGTCTGAGCCTTCGAAGAGGATGAGCAATCCCCATTTCTGTGTCCTCTTTTAGAAATTCAATTCTGGTACCATCTTTGTTACCCTCCTCTGGACCTTCTCTATTAGCTTCTTAGGCTTCTTCAGGTGTGGTGACCAAACCTGAGAAGCATACTCTAGAATAAGTTTTTGCCTTGTGTATTATATGAATAGCTTGCTAATTATTTCCTTGTCCATATTCTTGAAGGCTATTCTGATATTTGTCAGAATACATTTTGTCTCCAAACTATTTTGCTAATATGGCACTCTGATGATAAATTAGGGATGATGTCGACTCTTCAAGTTCTTATGTACAGAATCCTGAAGCTTATCTCCTGCTAGATAATAATCATATTAATGCCTTCTTTCACTTTTTCCCTTCCTCATGTCTGCCTGTCTGACTGAAATTACCTAATTGTGTTGTACAGAGATGAAGATTTACACTCATGGGGCCCCATCTCTTGAAAATTATCTATCATACAGCTTCTTAAATTTATTCATATTGTCTCCATTAACCATTATCCTCAGCTGTTCTGGTCCATTCAGCCACCAGTGTTATACTATAAAAGTATTTATTTATATCCTTAATTTCATGTTAGGTCCTCTGGTGGCTTTATTCCCACAACTCTTGAAGAACTGTTCACCATCCAAGTCATCAATCTGATTTAACAACTTAAAGGTTGTGATCAGGTCACCCTTCACTCTTCTGTCTTCCAAGATTGGCAAATTTAAAGCCTTCAACCTTTCACCATAACATTTCTTTTTATGTTGAAGGCTCCAGTCAGTCACGGACAAAAGCCCACATCAAGACTTGGCCTTGATTGAAATATAGAGAGAATTATGAAATTGAAAAAGAAAGGGAAAGTATTTACGACTTTTCGAGAAAGTAAAAGACCTGTCTTTTGCAATGTGCCAAGTCAGAGTTAAGAGATGTGAGAAGTTTTTGATAGAGAGATGAGTAGAAATTGGGTCTTGGAGGCATTAAACTTAACAAGATTTTGTGTACCCCACTGAGATATCCTACCAAGCCTGAGTTTATTGTGGGAGCTGTGTCAAGGCGAGACGCAGATCGACTAAGAGAAGAGCAGAATTGAAGGATGTGAATGAATGCAGTGTTGAGTCGTCAGCGTATGAGTGCATTGGATTGTTTGTGGAGGAGAGGAAATAGTTGAAAAAAAGGAGAAAAAAGTGTAGGGGACAGGACAGACCCTTGAGAGACACCGCTGTTGATGGAGTAAAGGTGGGAGGCTGATCCATCAACAACCACAGAGATAGATCGGCCGGTGAGGAAGCTAGATATGAAGGAACAAAGTGAGAGAGGGAAGCCAAAAGAGGGGAGCTTAGAGATGAGACCCCTATGCCATAATCTATCAAAAGCCTTAGATATGTCAAGCGCAACTACATATGACCCCAAAATCTTTCTGGGATGATGACCAGACTTAATGCTTATTATAATCTAATTTTACTTCTGTCTTCTTAGCTTCTGTGTTGTCTATTCTTTACTTTTGAGAAGATCATTAAATGAAAGTATATTTCACGGAGATTCAATTGATCTGCAAATTGAAATTCAAAAATTAATCATTTAATGTGGCGAGTCCTTGCAACTACATTCGAAAACCTTTGTAAATTAGACACAAACAAGTACTCGAATAACACGAATGAACACACTCTGAATGGTACAAGTAAGATATGGCGGAAAATGTCACCAACAACCAATAAATATTATTAAAGTTTAAGTCCTCGTTAAGAATGCAACGAAAATATATTGGTGTTTAATTATTTCGCACGCTAAGACATTTCGCTCCTAATCACGCTAGAAAGTCTGATGCATTACGGAAGGTCAGTTATTTCGTAGAAATCATTTATTTTGCTTGAGACCGTGTTCGATTCCCGGGCCCGGCAGTCAGCCCACAGCCAATCCAGCTCTTCATATTCCTCAGGGGCTGGTTGATAAATGGGTACCTGGCTTAGGCTAAAGTGTGTATGTGTGCGTGTGTGTGTGTGTGTGTGTGTGTGGAAACACGAGTAAAGACAAAGTGCATGTATACAAGGTTTAGAGAAACGGGGCAACACAAGTGTCATATTCTCTCCCCACAACACACTTAACAATCACACACACACACACACACACACACACAAAAGCATATACAAATTCAGAAACAGACAAATACACATAAGCAAACTAACAAACAGTTCTCTACCAGTCAGAGGTCAGTTCGCCAATTCGTAATCTCATAAAAATAACCCACTTCTAATTTACTTTACATTTCGACCTTGGTTTACGTGTCTATGCCCCCTGCTGCCTCCCAACCACCGACCCTCCACACACACGCTACACACTACACCTTCATCCAATTATTCCCAAAGGTTGGGACTCAAATTCTGGTGAGGTTTGAAACTCAAAGCAAAGCGAATCTAAAACCCGGTGTTTCACTGAACCACGTAACTCATACCCTTATAAACGACTAACACAGTAAAATGCCTTATCTGTATTACAGTGGACGACAAAATGTGGTTTGATATGTCCGTTATACACGATCGACACAATAACATGGCCTGCAGGTGTGACAAATGTCTGTTACAAATCCAGAAGAATGTCATTTTATAACACCAAATTGAAGGAGTCCTTGTAACACTTAACAACCCAGCTATGATTGTAAACACAGATACGTCGAAAGGGAGTACTTATGAGCACTTGCCAAATTCTGCCCAAGGCAGGGCTAGCGCGCAGCGCTCACGGTAGGAAAATATACATTTACAAGGAACAAGTCACGTTAGTTATATATTGTCAAGTGTTATGTCGAAGAGTGGAGATGGCATGTTTGTAGAATGAAAGCCAGCAAGCAGCCCACTATGTGTGAGGCAGAGAGAAATGACAAATACTTGAACCAAAGGACTGACACTTGAAAACCACTGAAGTGCTGACTCATATAGAGAATAATACTATAATAATAACAATAATAATAATAATAATAATAATAATAATAATAATAATAATAATACTTTATCTGCACATAAGGAATAAAAGAAAACAAGATGGGACTCACCTACAGGTTGTGGAGACTCCAGTACAGGGTTTTCAGAAGCTGTACAAGTTAGGTGTGGAGCAGGTAGGTTGGCTAGTTGGGCGTCCCCGTTACTTTGTCTTAATTCCCGGCAAACCCCCAAGGCTCGGTAAGGTCTGGCGTAACCCTTAACCTTGTTTGGCACGTCTCACAGCCTAGTGCAGCGTTAATACGGCCTTACTTGGCAGCTTCACTGAAGATTTTCCTCCCTTGTTTATCTCTCCACTGGTGTTTTGGTTAAACTGGTAACTTTTCATGAAACCTTGTCTTTACATCAAATTTGCTAACTTTTCATTAGTTTTTTGGTGATCTTATATATTCTTTGGTTACTCACTATTTTCTAATTAGCGAACCAGTTTTCTTCCTAATATCCCATTATGTTCAAAATGTCACAATAGCATTCGATATTACAGCCATGTTATATATACATATCTTATTTCATTCTGTTCACTAATTATCAAAAACATCATGTGCTTTACAACAATTACATAGAGGTTACCGAACCAACTCGATCTGTAAACAGATTTTTTCCTATATCAGACATGAAAAAGTATGTTTGTATTATGGGATGAAAAAGTGAAGAAAAAGTATTCATTAATTACATATGGAAAAAGACGGCAGAAATAACGAGTTCAATATTTCACAAATGAAAATTATACCACTAATATCACCAAATCCATATGAACAAAGCGCAGCAATTAAAATGCATAAAAACAAACTACATCAGATAAAATTAGAAAAATGCATTACTTAGTTTCAAAAATATCTTTTGAAAACTAACAATATTTAGCATCTCCTGATAGATTTATTAATAAAAAAAGAATCTTAATATTCCTTTAAAGACAGAAAAAAATATATATACAATAAAAGTGAACATGAAAATTAAAAAATTGGTCCTTGCTGAGCAAAACGAGTTTCGCGACACAATAAAGAACATGTCGCCAGAAATTTACGCACCACGACATTTTACACACCAACAAATTTCATGTTTGATAACTTCACATAATAAGGACTTTAAAATAATAATGATAACTTCATAAACATAAAATCTTAAAAGTATTTCCCGCTAATGGTAGGCTAGGCAAGAATAATCAAATTTTTGTTCGTTCGACTGAGTTCAGTATTCCTCAATGATCCCAAAATAAAGACGAAACTGCCCAATTAGTGAAAACAAATTCATCTAGATCCCTCAGGACGTATTCATCAGCCTAAAAGGTCAGAGGCCAAGCCGCAGGGTCATTCTGTAGCGTGCATCAACAGCACCAACGTGAATGGAAACACTTCTGCACTAGGCAATTTATCGTAGGGCTAGGCTGTAACGTTTGTTTGACAGGCTAAACTAACTTGTAACCTGGCCAGCTAATGGCTGCTTTCATAGAGCAAGGCTGTAACGTTTACTTGACGAGCTAGGCTAACGAGTAACCTGGTCGGCTGAGGGCGACGAGTATGGGGTGAGGCTGTCAAGTTTGGATGACAAGCTAAGCCAAGGAATATTATTACCTGGCTAGCTAGGTCTACTATCACGATAGGCTGTTATGCTTTGCCTGACAAGCTAAGATAAAATGTAACCTGGCCAGCTGAGGTTTGCTATCAATGGGCTAAGCTGTCATGCTTTGCTTGACAAGCTAAGAAATAACCTTCCAGCAGAGAGCTACTATCATAGGGCTACGCTGCCAAGCTTTGCTTGAGTTAGGGTATGGAATAAACTGGCCACCCAAAGGCTTTCAAGCTAGGCTGTCGCCCTGTGACACGCTCAGCTAAAAAAAAAATAAAAATAGCAAGCAGACGGTTTCTGTCAAAGGGCTAGGCTATCCCTCACATTCACAAGCTGAAGGTTATTATCATGGTACGCGGCCAATACTGTGCTCGGCTTAGATATAACCTGGGTAGTTGAAAGTATCAGCTGTTGGGATACTAAGTCATTTCCTGTCACTCAGGAGCGGGTCTTTTCCCAACCTACTCGCACTATCTCTCTCCCCAATGAAACGTACCTTACATGTCCTATCTCGCTGATGAACCCTCCTGCTAGCCCTCTCTCTTCAAACATCCCTTCCATGTTGCTCCCTCTTTTCGTTGGAGACCTTTTTACACACACTCTTCTCTTCGACGTAGTCTCTCTCCTACTCGCCATATCTCTCTTCTGAATGGGGATTCCTGTGTTGCTTTCTTAGTACAAGGTGGCCGTTCTAGTTTCTTAGTCATCGGCCGTAAAAAATATTGCTGCTATTTCTGGGTTTGTAAATTACAGGAGTTAAGAGTGGCTACATTTTTTGGTGCTGCTAGCGAATTTTTAAGAGTATCAAATTCTTTCTTTTAAGAGGAAGAGGGAATTTCGAGTGATAAAGGAAGTAACATATGTCACAAGTTTTGAAAACCTAGCATATGTTTTGTAAGAGGTGTATTATAGGCGAATGGCACGGCCTAGCCTTTGCCCAGGCCATTAAGGACAACGTAAATTAACATGCCATCATACTCGACCGTCGCACAGTCGTACTCAAGGACTGTAGCGTCGTCTTAATGGTTGTAGCGTCGTGCTTAAGGGTTGTAGCGTCGTGCTTAGGAGTTGAAGCGTCGTGTTCATGAGATTACACCAACGTTATGGCCAGTCTGTGGTTTCTACCTCCAAGCTCACCTCGTATCATATGGCTTTAATCCTATCATCATCTACTTCTGCCATCACAGTTAAGAGTCTTCTCTAGAATAATATCACGTCATTTGGTGCCCCAGCTAGCTAGTCACACACACGAGTCGTGAAAGACCCAGTGAATCCGCGCATGTAGTTAAAAACTTAATTGTGCAATATAATGTACTGTCGGCACCCGCTCCACTTTCCCCCTACATACACATAACTGGCAGTGAAACTACTTTCATTTTACAGTTAAGGTTAGATTATATCAATGTCCTTGCGTATCCTCTGAAAAAAAAAAAAGAAGCACCACTTATATAATACGGATGTGTTGGGAAACATGAGTGGAGGAGTGATAAGGGCCAGGGACTTTTATAGTCTATGATAAGGCGACATGCCAAGGATACGCGGTTAACAGCCCCGCCCGACTGTGTGGGTGAGCTAGACCACAGTTCCTCTAAATGACCCCTGATCTGAACATATGAAATTACAGTCTGAACATTCAATTGACATCCGAGTCTGAAGAATGGGCTATGTCGTAAGACAGGGGTCGATGTCAGACACAGACTTGGTGAATCAATCAACTTCTGTCTGCTGTAATATGAATGCCGATAAGTCTTTTTGAGTTGAGATTACTCAGAACTTAAGTTCAACATGTAGTTTAAGTCTGGACATCTGAGCCTGCCATGAACATTCAAGAATCTAATCTAAATTTACATACTGCGGGAGGTTACAAAAAGTTGATGCTGTTGGCATTAAACCTAAGCAATGAAATCTGCCGCGTCCCAACCTAAAATTTGTCCTGAGTCATTCTGAGGGATAGGTTTCGTTTAAAGTGGTCCCCCCCCCAAAAAAAAAAAAAAAAAAAAAAACGAACGTACGCTATACCTGGAAAGAAGTGTAATAATCTAATGGATCTTACCTCACTCAGGCATGTAAATTCTGTGGTTGGTGTAACAAAATGATAAAGCACAATACGCTGTGACTGCTTGGCCAACGTTAAATAAACTAACTTTCATTGACGCGTTTTTTTTTTTTATAGCCTGCCTATGATTATAAATATTCGTTATTCATAACAATATAAAATAACATTTTACTTCAGTTTATGTTTCTAGCTGCTGCAAGGAAAACAAAGTTTAGAGCGACAGATGAGCGTTTTAGTAATAACTAAAGTTTTTTCATTATTCTAGAACAGTGTTCGTTTGATTCATGCCAGGCCACAAAACGTCCAAGTTTATTCGGCGTACTCCACTGTCACAACCAGTTAAACGTCCTGCTGAACATCATTGACCACATTCCACTGCCCAAGTCTTATCTGTACCAATAGAACTTTTTATATAAAAGTTTAGATCCAAAATTTATATAATATTACACGTGCATAGATGTTATATATTATCCTTACTATTATATAAAGCACGTTCGATGATATGAAAATATTGGTATTTTATATCCTAAGAATATAGTGCACGTCTAAATAAGACTGATACTTTAAAAACTTTTTTTTTATCAAACCACATTTACATACAGTTCTGGTTTACCTCAGGTATATGTGCACCTGTAAATTGTCAGAAAATCTGAAATAAAATAACTGTACAATCTCCCCCCTCCCCTTTACAAACACACACACACACACACATACACAGGTCTGGCCTCACGATTTATCTTCGAACTACATAATTACGTCTAAATGCGTCAACTTAACATCAGAAAAACATCACGTACGTATACAACCCGTCGCATGTTACACGTATCAAGTGTATATTCAGAATAACACGTGTACCCTTGCCACGTGCTAATGTCCCATTAAAGACCACTCAAGTGTGTACAAGTTACATGTACGTCTGAACACTGTACATTTATGGTTCTAAAGAGTGACCATCTGCTCTTATATTCTATGTATATCTCTACGTACAGTGGCCAGGCCACGGTATGTAAAGTGTCCACAATATTTATATTGCACGTACATCATAACTTGTAGGACATGCACACCACTACATGTGTCATGCACACCAATACTGGCGGGTCACGAACACCACAGCTTGTATGTCAAACTCACCATTACCTGCGGATCATTCACGCCTCTGTTTGTATGCCATGCACACCAATGCTTGCAAGCCATGCAAACCACTGCTTGTAAATCATGCATTACATTGCTTGTAAGTCTTGTATACCACTGCTTGCAGGTCAGGCACACCACTGCTTGTTGGTCATGCACACCACAGCTTGTTGGTCATACACACCACTGCTTGCACATCATGCATAGCACTGCTTGTTGGTCATGTATGCCACTGCTTGTATATCATGCACAGCACTGCTTGCTAGTCATGTACACCAGTGCTTATTTATCATGCACACCACTCCTATTAAGTCAAGAACCCTACCGATTGTACGTCAGGCACATCACTTCTCGTACGTCATGCACAGTACTGCTAAGTCACGAACACCATTGCTTGTATGTCATGCACGCAACTGCTTGTAGGTCATGGGCATCACTTCTTGTATGTCATGCATACCAGTACTTGTAGGTCATACACACCACTGCTTGCAGGCTATGCATGCTACTGCTGTTAAGTAATGTACACCTGCAAACCACTGCTTGTATTTCGAACATTTGCCTATAACCATTGACTTCCTCGGGGAAGATGTGGTCGATATAGCGAAGACGTAGGCTGGGATCCAACTAAACTGGTCGTAAGGCCAAAGCCCACGGCCTGTAGTAAGCCCACGCCAGTACTTCACACGCCCATTGCCCACACCAACCTCAGAACGAACAACAAAACCCACGATCTTGTTTCACAGGGGCTTAATACCCCGGGGGAGTTTTCCTTTTTTTCTGAGTTATTTACAGACTAAACTAAGAAATCTCAAGTCATCCGCTGGTCTCTCCATGTCCGGGGTATACCTGGACATCAACGGTACTGAGAGCCAGCGGATACAAAGCGACAATACGGCACACGCCGGTATGGTGGAGCTACGGCCGGAGAGAAAAGCTGGCGGTACAAGCTTCACCTCCAGATGTTGCGGCGCCACTGTCCCATCGATTCGTTTACACGGGCTCGAGGCCAGTCAGCTGAGCGAGGTGCCAGCTACTGATTTGCCGTGACGAGTAACCTGTTTCTCGTTCATTATATGTTTTTCCTTCAACATTTTAGTGTCTCAACATTGTTCGGACCCTCGAATTTACTCCTTCTCTGCCGTCCTTTTCAATGTGTCTTTCGATATCCTTAAGTACATTTTCTTCGCTGTGTTGCATTATTATTCGATTATGGTTATCAGGCGCGTTCACTGTGTCTTACCGGTTTAATGCCCTTATTATTATTATTCGATTAGGGCATATTGAATTCCCCTTGTCCGTAAGTCTCTTAGTCCGATCTAAACTCATCTGCAAAATTTGAACACAAGAGTGCTCGACAGAATGGAAAATATGTAACGTAATGTAATAATTACATATGAACGATTTTTGTGAAAAAAAAAATCGGGTCAAACTGTATCTTTTAGAATCCCCCCCCAACCCCCCCCCCCCCCCGCCTAGCTACTAACGTTAGCAGAATTACATTAAACACCTTGAGAAATCAAATATTCTGGCCAAGTCTAAATTGGCTGTGATGCTAACCTGATATTAAGGTAGTGGAGTGTCTCTAGGACAGGTACCGGATGCGGAGATAATTCCAATAGTTTTCTAGAATGCATAAAAAATGATAAGATTCTGGTTATGCTTCTAGGGCTCTTTGCTTGACACTGTCATCACTGGTGTTCTGGCTTGCAATGTCTGTCACTATAATCACCGGCGTTCTGACTAGCAATGTTTGGCACTGTGGTCACTGGTGTTCAGACTAGCAATGTTTGGCACTGTGGTCACTGGTGTTCTGGCTAGTAATGTTTGGCACCCTAAGAAGGGTGACCGTTCTGACCCCTCTAACTATCGTCCTATTGCTCTGACATCTACCATTCCCAAATTCTTTGAATCCATCCTCAACTCCTATACCCTTAAACACCTCGAAAATCACAGTCTTCTCACTGATCACCAGTATGGCTTCCGTAAGGCAATATCCACTGGTGATATTCTTTCCTCTCTCACTAATGTCTGGTCATCATCCCTGAAAGATTTTGGGGAGTCATGTGTAGTTTCCCTTGACATATCTAAGGCTTTTGACAGGGTGTGGCATCGGGGTCTCATCTCTAAGCTCCCCTCTCACTTTCTTCCTTCCTATCTAGCTTCCTATCCGGCCGGTCTATCTCTGTGGATGCTGATGGATCAGCCTCCCTCCTTTTCTCCATCAACAGCGGTGTCCCTCAGAGGTCTGTCTTGTCCCCTACACTATTTCTCCCTTTTTTCAACGATCTCCTCTCCTCCACAAACAATCTAAAACACTCATACGCTGACGACTCAACGCTGCATTCATCCACATCCTTCAGTTCTGCTCCCTCTTCTCTCACTCGATTTACATCTCGCCTTGACACAGCCTCCTCAGTAAACTCGGACATGGACAGGATATCTCAGAGGGGTACACAAAATCCAAGACCAAATTTCTACCTATCACCCTATCGAAAACTCCTCACAACTCTCGTCTCTCCTTTGACGGTTCTCTGATTCCACCTCTTGACTCACTGAACATACTTGGTATTATTGTAACATCCACTCTTTCTTGTAAACCACATTATAGGAATAGCTAAGTCTGCATCTAAGAAACTGGGTGTCCTGTTTAGATGTCGAAACTACTTTTCTTCTTAACAGTTGTTCCATTTATACAAGGGATTGATTCGTCCGTGTATGGAGAACTGCTCTCACATTTGGGGTGGTTCTAGCCCTGTATCCTTACTTGACAGACTGGAGTCGAAAGCAATCCGACTTATAAGCTGTCCCAAGCTAACTTCCAAACTTGACCCTCTTGCCCTAAGCTGCAATGTTGGCTTACTTTCCCTCTTCTATGGGTATTACTTTGGTTTTTGCTCCCGAGAGCTGGCTGGTCGTGTGCCTCTACCACTAGCTAGACAACGCAATACTCGACAAGCTGCTGCGTCCTATGATTATTGTGTGACCATCGGTAACTCAAAGGTAGGCCGCTCTGATGCCTGCTTTCCCTACACGTCGAAGCTTTGGAACTCTCTACCTTCTCATGTCTTTCCTAATAACTATGACCTGGCTCATTTCA
>JAYMFT010196596.1:0-11759 GCA_038088735.1 Panulirus argus
TTTACAGATGTAACCATGCTTACATAACTATTCACCTTACATCCATGCTTAACCATTACAGTAAATGTTCATACACACTGTAAGACTGCTGGATGGATTTCAAAGTTACATTGTACCGTGGCAACGCGCTGCCCCCACCACCACCACGCATGCGCGTGGTGCGGGCGTCAGTGCCCGCTGATTTGTGACGAGTCTCGGATGCTACCCGATACTCGAGTTCGTCTTCCTGTCTGTTGTAAATGAATGGGAGTGTCAAGAACCTTCAGTTTCAATTCCTCACCCTTCGGTTCCATCACATCCACAATCCTACTCTAACAGTGTTATGAGCGAGTCTTCAATCTTACAGCAACTGTATTGTGAGTCAGTCTTGAATCCTACACCAGCTTCATTCTGAGTCAGTCTTCAATCCTACATCAACTGTATTTTGAGTCGGTCATCAATCCTACACCAATTGTATGTTGAGTCAGTCTTCAGTCCTACACCAACTATATTCTGAGTCATTCTTCAATACCACATCCCACTGTATTCTGAGTCAGTCTTCAATCCTATGTCATCTCAATTCTGAGTCAGTCTTCAGTCCTACACCAAATGCATCCTGAATCAATCTTCAATTGAAAACCAACTGTATTCTGAGTGTCTTCAATCCCACATCAACTGCATTCTAAGTCAATCTTCAATCCAACACCACTGTATTCTGAATTAGTCTTCATTCCTATATCAATTGTATTCTGAGTCAGTCATCAATCCTACGCGAACTGTATGTTAAGTCCGTCTTCTATCCTACATCAACTGTATTCTGAGTCAGTCTTCAAATTTACGCCAACTGTAGTCTGAGTCTGTCTTCAATCCTACACCAACTGTAATATTAGTCAGTCTTCAATACCACACCAACTGTGTTCTGAGTCAGTCTTCAATCATACATCAACTCTATTCTGAGTCAGACTTTAATACCACACGAACTGTATTTTGAGTTAGTCTTCAATATTGAAATAACTGTATTCTCAGTCAGTCTTTAATCCTACACCAGCTGTATTCTGTGTCAATCGTCAGTACCACATCAACTGTATTCTGATTCAGTCCGTGCTCCTACACCAACTGCGCTTTGTTTTGTCATCAAACCTACATCAAATGTGTTTTGAGTCAGTTTTCAATCCTACACTAACAGTGTTCTGAGAGAGACTTCAGTCTTACAGCAACTGTATTGTGATTCAGTCTTCAATCCTACACCAACTTCTTTCTGAGTCAGTCTTCAATCCTATATCATCTGTATTCTGAGTCAATCTTCAATCCTACACCAAAAGGATCCTGAATCTGTCTTCAATCGAAAACCAACTGTATTCTGAGTGTCTTCAATCCTACATCAACTGTATTCTAAGTCAATCTTTAATCCAACACCAACTGTATTCATTCCTATATCAATTGTATTCTAAGTCAGTCATCAATCCTACACGAACTGTATGTTGAGTCAGTCTTTTATCCTACATCAACTGTATTCTGAGTCAGTCTTCAAATTCACACCAACTGTAGTCTGATTCTGTCTTCAGTCCTACACCAACTGTAATCTTAGTCAGTCTTCAGTACCACATTATCTGTATTCTGAATCAGTCTTCAATACCACACCAACTGTATTCTGAGTCTTCAATACCACATCATCTGTATTCTGAGTCAGTCTTCAATACTACACCAACTATATTCTGAGTCAGTCTTCAATACCACACCAACTGTATCTGAGTCAATCTTCAATCCTACAACAACTGTATTCTGATTTAATCTTCAATCCTACAGCATCTGTATCCTGAATCTGTGTTCAGTTGAACACCAACCGTATTTTGAGTGTCTTCAAACCTACATCAACTGTATTCTGCGTCAGTCTTCCATCCAACACCAACTGTATTCTGAATCAGTCTTCAATCCTAAATCAACTGTATGCTAAGTCAGTCATCAACTCTACACCAAATATATTTTGAGTCAGTCTTCAATCCTACACCAGCTATTTTCTGAGTCAGTCTTCAATACCACACTGACTGTATTCTGAATCAGTCGTCAGTACCACACCAACTTCCGAGTCAGCCATCAATGCAACACCAACTGTATTCTGAGTCAGTCTTTAATCCTACACTCACTGCATTATGAGTCAGTCTTCATTACCACACTAACTTTATTTTGAGTTAGTCTTGAATCCTGCACTTATCGTATTCTGGTTTAGTGTTTAATACCATACCAACTGTATTCTGAGTCACTCTTCAGTACCACACCAAATGTATTCTGAGTCACTCTTCAATCCTACACCAACTAGTTAGAAGCGAATGTGGGATTGTAGTGGAGTTAAGGTGGAGTTCACATGAGCGCTTGTCTTCGTGGTAACGTTCACGTAAGAAAGATAAAACGGTATTACTTCCGCGACCCGTTACGCCTGACTCTACAGAACAGCTAACGGAGTAACAGTTGCCAGGTATAACTTACTTATTACATTTTACTGGAGCATGCATCAAAATTATGACAGTCTTTTAACATATGTATCAGTATTCACTATTATAAGTGCACTTTTGGCTTTTGTTCATCTTCTTTTACAGAAGACAAGAGGCCTACGATAGCGTGTCCCAGTGCATGCGTGTGTGAAGACAGCGCGGGAGACGTGCGCGTCTTGGGCCGCCGCTGTTTATGTAGAGAATGTGGGGCAGATCGTGAGGTTTTACTGTTCATCTTTATTTGCCTCGCTCCGCTCACCATTGATGATTTGATGCCAAGTTAGTGTACGAAAATGTTTGTTTGCCGCTCTTGAAAAACGCTGCCTGATCAACGCGTTCAGAAGTGATTTCATCCAAACTGACCTCTCGCTGCAATGGAACTGTTAGGAAAGAAATGTAAGATTTTCACGTCAAAGGAAACTTTCAAGTAACGAAATCTCGACATCTGTGAATGAATGAGTGGAGTCTGGCGACTCAGTACACGAAATGTTGGGCAAGAAAACAAAGAAGAACCAGACATATTGACGAATGCTCTCATTACGACGAACTATAATATCATCATCAACTTAGTTTATCTGGCACAAACAAGATAACATCTAGATCAAACATGAGAACATAACCAGGAACAAAGAACAGAAACCTAGCTCCAATCTAGTGGTAGCGTTATGTCTTCAGCAGTGGCAGGTGGGTCAAACAAACCTGTTTATCTCTCATTTGGTTTCTGATGCTTAATCCACCTCATGATATTCTCGGGTCACCTCACGATTTTCTTGATCCACTTCAAAATATTCTTGGTTCACCTCATGGTGCTCTTCATCCACTTCAAAATGTTATTGGCTCACCTCATGGTGTTCTTGATCCACCTCGCATATTCTTGGTTTACCTCATGTTGTTCTTGATCCACTTCACAATGATCTTGGTTCACTTTATGATGTTCTTGATCCACCAAACAATGTTCTTGGTTCACGTCAAAATGTTCTTCATCCACCTCACATTATTCTTAATACACGTCACGATGTTCTTAGTCCAGCTCACGATGTTAGTAGTCAAGCTCACGGTGTTCTTGGCCTACCTCAAGATGTTCTTATTCCACCTGATGATGTTCTTTGTCCTACTCACAATGTTCTTGGACCATCTCATAGGTTCTTGGTCCAACTCTCGATGTTCTTGGTCCATATCAGTGTGTTCATAATCCACTTAACGATGTTCTTAGTCCAGCTCAAGATGTTATCATCTCACGGTGATCTTGGTCCACCTTTCGGTGTTCTTGGTTCAGTTCAAGATGTTCTCGCTCTACTTCACGGTGTTTCTGGTCCACCTCAGGATGTTCTTGTTCCACCTAACGATGTTCTTGATCCATCTCACGTCCTTTCTGGCCCACCTCACGATGTTACTGGTCTAGCCCACGGTGTCTTTAGTCCACCTCACAATGTTCATGGTCCAGCTCATAATGTTCTTGGTCCACGTCAAGAATGTAAGGTATAGTGATGATATATCAACAACACTCTTCTTCAGGTATGGTGTTTAATACATCAACAACATCCCCCATCAAAGTATATTGGTGGATACCGTAACAATACTTTCCTTCAAGTATGGTGTTTAATAAACCAATAACATCCTCCTTAAAGAATTTTGATGGATGCATCAGCGACACTCTCAGTCAGACATGGTGTTTAATAGATCACATGAAAAAAATATCCTAATGTTATTCTCGTGGTCACATCAAGAACTATATTCTCCAGTTACTGCGATGATCAAAGCTAGAGCAACATCCTCTAATTTTTGAGGTGATCGCATCCAAAGGAATAACTTATAGTTATTGTGTGGTCACACCAAAAATGTTGTTCTCCAGTTATCATGATGGTCACATCAAGTAGAATATCTGACAAATATTGTGGTGGTCACATTAAGAACAATATCATCCAGATATTGTGGTGGTCACTTCAAGAACATTATCCTCCAGCTAATGTGGAGGTAACATCAAGAACAATGTCTTCCAATTATTATGGTAGTCATATTAAGAACAATATTCTCCACTTATCATGCTGGTCACGTCAAGAACAATATCCTCCAATTATTGTAGTGGTCACATCAAACACATTATTCTCCTCTTATTGTGGTGGTCACACCAAAAAATTATTCTCCAGTTATGGTGGTGGTCACATCAAGAACAATATCCTTCAGTTACTGTGGCGATCACATCAAGAACAATATTCTACGGTTATTGTGGTGGTCATATCAAGAACATTATCCTCCAATTATTGTGGTGGTCACATTAAGATCATTATCCTCCCGTTATTGTGGTGGTTACATCAAGAACAATATCCTAAAGTTATTGTGGTGGTCACAACAAGAACAATATCCTTCTGTTACATTGATGATCACATCAAGAACATTATCCTCCAGTTATTGTCGTGGTCACATCAAGAACAATATCCTCCAATTACTGTACTGGTCACATCAGGAACAATATTGTCCAGTTATTGCATTGGTAACGTCAAGATCAATGTCCTCCAATAATTGTGGTAGTCATATCAAGAAGAATACTCTCCATTTATCATACTGTTCGCATCAAGAACAATATCCTCCAATTATTGTAGTGGTCACATCAAACACATTATTCTCCTCTTATTGTGGTGGTCACATCAAGAACAATATCCTCCAGTTATTGTGGTGATCACATCAAGAACAATACCCTACAGTTAATGCTGTGGTCACATCAAGAATATCATAATCCAGTTATTGTGTTTGTCACATCAGGAAAAATATCTTCCAGTTATTGTGGTGGTAAAGTCAAGAAAAATATCCTTCAGATACTGTGGTTGTCACATCAAGAACAATACCCTTCAGTTGCTGTGGCTGTCACATCAATAACAATATCGTCCACTTATTGTGGTTATCACATCAAGAACAATATCCCTCAGTTACTGTGGTGGTCACATCACGAAGAATATCCTCAAGTTATTGTGGTGGTCACATCAAAAACATTATTCTCCTGTTATTGTGGTGGTCACATCAGGAACAATATCCTTCAGTTACTGTGGTGATCACATCAAGAACAATATCGTCCAGTTATTGTGGTGTTCTGTTCAAGAACAATTGTAAGACACACACACGCATGCCATTACATTTTTCATTAGCTCTTTGTTATTATAAGTTACTTATACTTAGTTGCATTACATAGACAGTTCCCATGGGCTCACAGTTCTCACGGGCCCACTGTCTAGACTTCTAATAAGATGTTTGAATACGTAGGCCTGGTCTGTTGTTGACTAGATATGCAGCTGACATAGCGTAACCAGGGCCGCGCGCTGGTGGGCGCCGGCTTACGGGCAGTCAGCTTGAGCGGGCCATATACACCACGTGTGTCTTCGCGTGTGTCCCAGGACCTGAACTCATTGTGCCCTAAATGTACATATCTATTTTCTAATGAAACTGTAAAGGCCACCGGACCTCCATTAAGAAACCATGCTAATAACGAAGGTCTGATTCTTTACTTACGAGTGTCTTACACAATATCTTCCAGTTATTGTGGTGGTAATATAAAAAATAATACCCTCCAGTTACTGTGGTGCTCATATCAAGAACAATATCCTCCAGTTATTGTGGTAGTCACAACAAGAACAATATTCTAAAGTTATTGTGGTAGTCACATCAAGAAGAGTATCCTCCACTTACTGTGGTGGTCACATCAAAAACAATATTCCACAGTTATTGTGGTGGTCACATCAAGATCAATATCCTCCAATTTTTGTGATGGTTACATCAAGAACATTATCCTACAGTTATTGTGGTGGTTACATCAAGAAGAGTATCCTCCTGTTAATGTGGTGGTTACATCGAGAACAGTATCTTCCAGTTATTGTGGTGGTCAAATCAAGAACAATATCCTAAAGTTATTGTGGTGGTCACATCAAGAACAATATCCTTTAGTTATTGTGGTGGTCACATCAAGAACAATATCCTTCAGTTACATTGATGGTCACAACAAGAACATTATCCTCCAGTTATTTTGGTGGTCATATCGAGAACAATATCCTTCAGTTATTGTGGCGGTCACTTCAAGAACAATAGCCACCAATTACTGTAGTGGTCACATTAGGAACAATATCGTCCAGTTATTGTAGTGGTACCTTAAGAACAATGTCCTCCAAAACTGTGGTAGTCACATCAAGAACAATATTCTCCATTTACTATGCTGTTCGCATCAAGAACAATATCCTTCAATTATTGTGGTGGTCTCATTAGAAATATTATTCTCCTATTATTGTGGTGGTCACATCAAGAACAATATCCTTCAGTTTTTGTGGTGATCACATCAAGAACAATATCCTCCAGAATTGTGGTGGTTATATCAAGAACATTATGTTTCAGTTATAGTGGTGGTCACATCAAAAACAATATCTTTCAGCTACTGCGGTGGTCATATCAAGAAGAACATCCTCCAGTTATTTTAGTGGTCAAATCAAGAACAATACACTCCAGATAATGCGGTAGTCACATCAAGAATATTATCATCCAGTTATTGTGGTGGTCGCATCAGGAACAATATCCTCCAGTTATTGTGGTAGTAACGTCAAGAACAGTATCATTCAGTTACTGTGGTTGTCACATCAAGAACAATATCCTTCAGTTGCTGTGGTTGTCACATCAATAACAATATCGTCCAGTTATTGTGGTTATCACATCAAAAACAATATCCTTCAGTTACTGTGGTGGTCACAAGAAAAATATCCTCCAGTTATTGTGGTAGTCACATCAAAAACATTTATCTCCTATTATTGTGGTGGTCACATTAAGAACAATATCCTTCAGTTACTGTGGATGTTATATGAAGAACAACATCCTCCGCTTATTGTGGTGTTCAGTTCAAGAACAATATCTTCCAGTTATTGTGGTGGTAACATCAAATATGATATCCTTCAGTTATTGTGGTGGTCACAACAGGATCAATATCTTCCAGTTATTGTGGCGGTCACATCAAGAACATTATCCTCTTGAAATTGTAGTCATATCAAGATCAATTTCCTCCAATTATTGTGATAACAGCATCAAGAACAATATCCGCCAGTTATTTTGGTGGTCACATCAAGAATATAATGCTCCAATTATTGTGTTGGTCACGTCAAGAACATTATCCTCCTGTTATTGTGTTGGTCACATCAGGAACAATATCCTCCAGTTATTGTGGTGGTCACATTAAGAACAATATGTTCCATTATTGTGCTGGTCACATCAAGAACAATATTCTACAGTTTTTTTTTGTGGTCACATCAAGATCAATATGTTCCAATTATTGTTATGGTCACATCAAGAACATTTTCCAACAGTTATTGTGGTGGTCACATCAAGAACAATATCTTAAAGTAATTGTGGTGGTCACATTAAGAACAATGTCCTCCAGGCATTGTGGTGGTCACCTGAAGAAAATTATGCTCTATTATTGTGCTGATCACATCAAGAACAATATTCTACAGTTATTGTGGTGGTCACATCAAGAACATTATACCCCAATTATTGTGGTGGTCACATTAAGATCATTATCCTCCCGTTATTGTGGAGGTTACATCAAGAACAACATTCTTCAGCTTTTGTGGTGGTCACAACAAGAACAATATCCTTCAGTTACTTTGATGGTCACATCAAGAACATTATCCACCAGTTATTTGGTGGTCAAATCCAGAACAATATCCTTCAGTTATTGTGGTGGTCACATCAAGAACAATATCCTTCAGTTACTATGGTTGTCACATCAAGAACAATATCGTCCAGTTATTGTGGTGATCACATCAAGAACAATACACTTCAGTTACTATGGTGGTCACATCAAGAACAATATCCACTGGTTATTTTGGTGTTCAATTCAAGAACAATATTCTTCATTTATTGTGGTGGTAACATCAAAAACAATATCCTCCAGTTATTGTGGCGGTCACATCAAGAACATTATCCTCTAGTAATTGTGGTGGTCAAATCAAGATCAATATCCTCCAGTTATTGTGGTAGCAACATCAAGAACTATATCCACCAGTCATTTTGGTGGCCACTTCAAGAACATTAATGCTCCAATTATGGTGCTGGTTACATCAAGAACATTATCCTTCAGTTATCGTGGTGGTCACATCAGGAACAATATCCTCCAGTTATTGTAGTGGTCAGATTAAAAACAATATGCTCCGTTATTCTACAGTTTTTTTGGTGGTCACATCACTATCAATATCCTCCAATTATTGTGATGGTCACATCAAAAACATTATCCTACAGTTATCGTGGTTATCACATCAAGAACAACATCCTAAAGTTATTGTGGTGGTCACATCGAGAACAATATTTTCCAGTTATTGTGGTGGTCACATTAAGAACATTGTCCTCCAGTTACTGTGGTTGTCATATCAAAAACAATGTCCTCCTTTTAATGTGGTGGTCACATTAAGATCATTATCCTACCGTTATTGTGATGATTACATCAAGAACAATATCCTCCAGTTTTTGTGGTGGTTCACATCAAGAACAATATCTTCTAGTTATTGTGGTGGTAACGTCAATAACAATATCCTTCAGATACTGTGGTGGTCACATCAAGAATAATATCCTTCAGATACTGTGGTTGTCACATCAAGAACAAAACCCTCCAGTTATTGTGGCGGTCACATCAAGAACGTTATCCTTTAATAATTGTAGTGGTCAAGATCAGTTTCCTCCAGTTATTGTGATAGCAACATCAAGATCTTTATCCTCCAGTTATTATGGTAGTCACATCAGGTACAATATCCTCTAGTTATTGTGGTTGCCACATTAAGAACAACATGCTCCATTATTGTGCTGGTCACTCCAAGAACAATATCCTCCAAGTACTGTGGTGGTCACAGCAAGAACAATATCCTTCAGTTATTTTGATGGTCACGTCAAGAACATTATCCTCCTGATATCTTAGTGATCATATCCAGAACAATATCTTTCAGTTATAGTGGTGGTCACATGAAGAACGATATCCTCCAGTTACTGTAGTGATCACATCAGCTACTGTAGTGGTAACGTCAAGAACAATGTCCTCCAATAACTGTGGTAGTCACATCAAGAACAGTATTCTCTATTTATCATGCTGTTCGCATCAAGAACAATATCCACCAATTTTTATGGTGGTCACACTTGAACATTATCCTTCTGTTATTGTGATGGTCACATCAAGAACAATATCCTCCACTTAATGTGGTTATTACATCAAGAAATAATTTCCTCAAATTATTGTGGTGGTTACATCAGAAATGACATCTTACAGTTATTGTGGTGTTCACAACAAAAAGCAATATCCTCCAGTTATTGTGATGGTTAAATCAAGAACATTATCTTCCAATTACTTTGGTGGTCACATGAAGAAAAATATTCTCCAGTTATTGTGCTGATCATATCAAAAACATTATCCTCCAGTTATTGTGGTGATCACATCAGGAACAATATCCTCCAGTTATTGTGGTGTAAATATCAAGAGCAATTTCATCCAATGATTATGGTCGTCACATCAAGAACAATATCATCCAATTATTGTTGTGGTAACATCAAGAACGATATGCTCCATCTATTGTGCTGGTTTCGTCAAGAACAATGTCCTCCAGTTATTTTGGTAGTCTCATCATAAATAATATGCTCCATTTAATGTGCTGGTCACGTCAAGAATAATATCCTCCAGTAATTGTGGTGGTCACATCAAGAATAATGTGCTCCATTATTTTGCTGGTCACATCAAGAACAATATCCTCCAACTATTGTGGTGGTCACATCAAGAACAATATCCTCCAGTTATTGTGGTGGTCATTTCAAGAACAATATTCTCCAGTTATTGTGGTGGTCGCATTAAGAACAATATCGTCCAGTTAATGAGATGATCACATCAAGAACAATGTCCTCCTGTTATTGTGGTGGTCATATCAAGAACATCCTCCAGTTTTTGTGGTGGTAACATCAAAAACAATATCCTCCAATTATTGTGGTTATCACATCAAAAACAATATCCTCCAGTAACTGAGGTGGTTACATCAAGAACATTATGCTCCAGATATTGTGTTAGACATATGAGGAACAATATCCTCCAGTTATTATGATGGATATATCGTGAACAATATTCTCCAGTAATTGTGATGATTATATCAAGAGCATTATGTTTCAATTATTGTGTTGGTCACATCAAGAACAATATCTTCAAGTTATTGTGATGGTCATATCAATAACAATATCCTCCAGTTAATGAGACGATCAAATCAAGAACAATGTCCTCCAGTTATTGTGGTGGTCATATCTAGAATGATAGCCTCCATTTATTGTGGTGATCACATTAAGAACAATATCTTCCAGCTACCGTGGAGGTCATATGAAGAACAATATCGTCCAGTAATTGTTGTGGTTAAATCAAGAACATTATGCTCCAGTTATTATGGTGGTCACATCGAGAACAATATCCTCCAGTTAATGAGATGATCACATCAAGAAATATGTCCTCCAGCTATTGTGGTTTTCATATTAAGAACATCATCCAGTTTTTGTGGTGGTCATATCAAGTACAATGTCTTCCAGTAAATGTGGTTTTCACATCAAGACCAATTTTCTATAGTTAATGTGATCGTCACACCAGGAACGATGTCCTCCAATTATTGTGGTGGTCACAAAAACAATATCCTCAAGCTATTGTGGTGGTCACATCAAGAACAATACCTTCCTGTAATTGTGATGGTCATATCAAGAGCAATATCCTCCAATTAATGAGATCACAAAGAAGAACAATGTCCTCCAGTTATTGTGGTGGTCATATCAAGAACATCCTCCACTTTTTGTGGTGGTCACATCAAAAACAACATCCTCCAGTTATTGTTGTGATCACATCAAGAACAACATCGTAGAGTTATTGTGGTGGTCACATCAAGAACAAAATCGTAGAGTTATTGTGGTGGTCACATCAACAACAATGTGCTACAGTTTTTGTGGTGGCACATCAAGAAAAACATACTTCAGATTCTATGGTAGTCTCATCATTAGCAATATTTTCCGGTTAATGAGATGATCACATCAAGAACAATATATTTCAGTTCTTTTACTGTACCGGTTAGCGTTCCTGGCTATGACGCATTCACGGGCCAACCAGGATCGATCTAATATGTTCGAATCCTGGTTACAGCAGTCGGTCCAGCGTTAACCCAGTTGTCCATCCACACATAGGGGTTGGTATATATATATATATATATCCCTGGGGATAGGGGAGAAAGAATACTTCCCACGTATTCCCTGCGTGTCGTAAGAGGC
>JAYMFT010196618.1:0-11759 GCA_038088735.1 Panulirus argus
ATATATATATATATATATATATATATATATATATATATATATATATATATATATTTATTTATTTATTTATTTATTCCCGTTAGCGTTCAGCTCATATTTTTGTTTTTCATGTGACCTCTGGCCTCCGTTATTTTCCAGTTCAACACCGGAATCAGCTCATCCGTAACGCCCAGTTTCATGACATTTAACGATTTTCTTTGTTCGACGCTTGACCACGTTTTCCTCCTCCTCTTCTTTCTTACCTGCTCCAAATGTTGCTTATTCCCACATTCTGTGTTACACATTATCCTGCTTCTTCGTTTTCTCCCTCGTTTTCTTTTATGTTTAATTCCTCCGTCCACGCTCTTTCGCTTTTCTCAGTTCCCATTTTCATTTCGTCTTTGCCATCCTTGTCCTCCGCTCCCTCCTATTGTTTTACCTCCCGTTTTAAACTCCACTCTCTTTCCTCCACCTTTCCTCCACTTCTTCTGGACTTTCCCTCCACCAAAGTTCCCTTCCTCCCTTCGTCCACCGTTGAATGGCTGTTACCATCAGTAGGATAGTTATGGCCCCGGGTTCCTTGGTAACGAGGTAATTGGTCATTAGGTGGACACAAGCCCAGACGATCTGTACCGATGGAATCCTCTGTGGGGTTTCGTCTCCTCTTTGTGTGTCTTGCCTGGCGACCTTTGCGACCCGTTCTCGATGTGGCCGATATGTTGATGCTTCTGCATTCATTGATGTTGCTGTTGATGATTTTGAGTGTGTATGCCTGACGCTGTTTTGCCGACGATGAATGCCGGCGCGCCCCCTCCTGGATTGGCTTCAAGCCTCGTCCAATTGATTGCTGTTTACTTTGCGAAATTAGTATTGAATTTTGCCAAAGTGAAACTCTTTCGCGCGAGCAGCGAAATTGTGTTTGTTCTAGAGATCATTTCGGGTTCGAGGATATAGATCTCCTGTTTTCCCAGGGAATTATATATATTTTGGAGATGTTCCTGTTTATTAACAGCCCCGTTACACTCTCGTGCCGTTGAAGACGTAACAGATTAGCACCGTCAAAGGAGGCAACAGTAGGTAAACAGCAGCACGAAAAACGTCTCGTCCCAACTTTAACAAGATTACGTCTCGGCCGGAATTTTCAGCTTTCATAAAAAGAAAACGTTCTCGCCTTGTTTGTATGAAATGGCATCGTCTTGCCTTCATGACTTATATTTTTCCTTCCCGCTTATCTTGGAGAACTTTCTTCCTCTTCCTCCAAGCTTGAGTGAAAGCATTTCCTCCACATTTGCGGGTAAAGATTTCCTCCCTACTTATCAAGGGGCGCGTTTCCTCCCTCTTCTCCCCGTGGAAGAGATATTCTTCCCTCTCTCTCTTATCGTGGACACTTTCTCCCCAGAGACGCCTGTGTTTATCGCTGGATTTTTGTTCCTCCCACGGTTTGCCCTAGCCCTTCCGTTTGAGTGCCTCCCCCACTCCCCTTCTTTCTCCCCCCCTGTTTTAAATTTATATCGATGAAAAAAGGGAAAAAAGAAATATAAAAAGACTGCGTAAACGACGGATATGATTTTATAGAATTTAGAATAGAAAGAAAAATTGCCACGACGCTGTGTCGTTGTGTGTGTCTAAAAGCGACAGGTTCCAGGCAAGAGACGCTGTAAGATTTGTTCAGTAAATCCACCGTCGTAATCCTGACGCGACACTGACTCTGGTTCGGCAGTTGTGGCATCAGACGCAGTCGTGTCTGGCCGGGAAGATGTGGGCATTATCAACTAAAGTAATTTACTTTCTTAAATGGCCGAAGTAATTGTCATTGTCTGGGCGGGGCCCCAGTACTGGCATTTTGAGTTGTTACCTTCGGAAGGAGGAGGATGTTGTAGTTCAGTTGGTGTTGTAGTTCCGTGGGTGTTGTGGTGACGCTGTGTGGCTGTTTTTTTGATGATGCGGACATTTTCGGGAATTTTGCTACTGTGGAGACGTTATTGGAACTACTATTGATGATGATGATGTTGATGTTGCTTCTTTTCGTTTCTTCTCTCCGAAACGTCTGTACTTCTCTGTACTCGTGCCACATTAATCTAGGAGTTTTTGATCTCTCACTGTCACAAACAGCCTCGGTAGGACCTAATGGTTTGTATCTGTTTAATACCTTCCGTATTCCTTTGTGTTCCTTTGTATTCGTATGTTCTGCTTTTAAACGTTTATGGTGTTACTTTCAGCCACTGTGGTTGGTAAGTCATCCCATTTATTAACAGTCCTTTTGAAGAAATTGTGCTTTCCCTTATTTGAAGCAAGACGCTTACCCCCCCGAGTTTGCGGTAACTACCTTGAGTGACATCAGATTGATCTAGTCCTAAATAAGTGCTGGAATCAAGGCTTCTGAAGCTTTGGATAATTCTGAATACCTGTGACAAATCAGATTTCAACCTCCTCTTTTCTCGACGACATTAGCTTTTTTTTAGGTTGTTGCACAAACCAGGAATTCTCAGGGTAGCTCGCTCGCTTTGCCCTCTTTTATCCGCAATTTCCCTGCAGGGTGACAAAAACTGAACACAAAATTGAAGGAAGGGACTCGCCAGTGAGTTGTAAAGAGTGAGGATTTTTTGTTTCTAGTAGCCAGCATGGTAGGGGCGAAAGCTTGCCTCTTTGCCATCTCAGATGAAATATAAAATGAATATAAAAAATGAATACAAAGTTGATTTAAACTCCTCTGATTATTTTTTTTTTTTCTATATCCAGCCTTAAAATTACGCAAAAGTGTAATAGGAAGAGGTCTCATAAAGGCCACTCCTCGTGTAGCTGGTCTCTTCACTAAAACTGTTATTATTTTCTTGGGCTCGAATTACCCGCGAGACCTAAAATTCTGTTCTCCCTTCTTTACTGCTGCTGCTTACAGCTCCTTTGGCCAGAGGTCTCCAGAGATTACCGTTAATGCTACTGTTATTTTCCTCGTTTTGTTGATGGGGATCTTACCGTTGTCGTTGTTTTAGGGGTGGTGGTGCCACTGTTGCAGTGATGGGTGTTGGCGGTACTGTTGTTGTTGGAGTGTTGATGGTGGCGTTGTTGTCGCGAGGGTGTTGATGGTGATGGCAACGATCGTGGTGGTGGTGGTGCTGCTGCTGTTTGTGCTGTTGCCTCGAGGGCACTGGTGGTAATGTTGTCCCACTTGACGTGGAGATTTTTGTTTCTTTTTTTTTTTTACAGGTGGCAGCATTATTGTTGGCGTGAGGATATTGTTCCCGGTGTTGATATTGCAAGTCGCCGCCGGGGTTTATGTTCCCTCACTCAAAGGCTCCAGTAACGGACGGAAGTCCTCGGCGAGGCCGGAGGAGAGGGGAGGGGAGGGGGGGGGGAGAGGGGGAACTACAGAGGGAAAAATGTAAGAGCTTTCGAGGGAAGTGGAAAAAAGTTAACCTTTTCAAATGAAAGGGGAGAGAGGGAGGAGTGGAAAGCGTTGAGGCGGTGGTGAAATCCTAGGGACTGGAGTCTTGTGTATGTAAAACTCGGTAGCTGTGTTTTTATAGAGGCAAAACTTAGACCAGCATGCATGATGTAGTGGGTGTGTGATATCAGGAAGTTCCTAGGCATCATTTTAACCCTCGTAAGTCAGGAGGGTTGCATTTTTCCGGGACGATTGCTGTCTACAGCCTACTGACACGGAGGTTGGAAGATGGTTCCAGGCCTCACTTCAACACTCCTGTTAGGATGAAGATGTTCCATTACCATTTGGGAGTTTCTGTTGTGCTTCTGTTGCTGTGGGGATGTTAATCCTGTTCCTGTTATTGTTAGTTTGATGTTTTGCTCCAGTTACTGATTACCGTTAAGAGTTTTGCTGTTGCTGCAAGGGAACCGATCGTTGTATTGCTCCTGTTGTGGTATCGCTGTTGCTGATGCTGCTGTTACTGTTTTCTTGAGGATGGGGACACTGTGTTGCTGTTGATCAGAATTTGTTATTGCTTGGTAATGGGAGGAAAATTTCCTTTAAAACAACTGCAGTTAGGGTAAGCTGATGGATCCAGATTTTCTTTATCCCACGCTTTATAGCTGTGGATCTTGTGTTAACAGGAGTCACATAGATTCCTTTTAGAGTTTACCCAAGTCCGACCTCAACTTGGGACATAAAGAACTCCGCAGAGGAAGCATCACAGAAAGTAAAATCTTTGTAAAGACTTGACATTTACAAGTCGAAAAGCGTGGATGCTTTAAAGGATTTACATCAAAGAAAGATGAGCGTTTTCCATAGTGATTTATATATCCTTCTTCGAGATATAGAATTATCAGGTTTTAAGAATTTGCTTTCTATTAAAGCCAGTATAGACAGATGTGCTGCTTTTGATTCAGAAGAAATACCTGTTAATATTATAGCTGCTGGAGAGAGCGCCTGGTTGTTTCCCCAGACGATTCAAGTCACGCCCGTCCACAGACGCTTGGGGGCTCCCGCCTCAGCGAGGGATGACGTGATTGGCTATACCCCTGCTGTACCCTGGACCTCGTAGGGTACAGCTGTAACTCTGGCTGTGTGTGTGTTCCCCACCCACCCACCCAACCCGCCATGTATCTGCCCCTCCCGGTCACACGATTCCAACATGAGACGAAATAACAGTAACCTCCTTCGGTGTAACACAAATAGCTAAGTATGCCTCTAGAAAACTAATTAAGCAGTGTTTCAGATGCTGAAAGTTGTCCCTCGACTGTACAGTTCAGTTATTCCCGATTATACAAAGGGTTTCATTCGTTTGATATCGGGAGAATCTTACTCTGCGTTGTTACTCGATAAGGCCATGTTGAAAGCAATCCCATGTGTGCCGATAAAGCCTAGTCGAAAAGCAATCCCGTGTGCCGACTCACCACTCCCAGCCGGACAATGGAACGACCCCACATTCCCTACACCGAACTGTTGTGCGTCTCGTACATCTGTTGATATTACTTCTGTTCCTTCTCCCAGTAGCTTTGCTGCTTGCCTTCTCCCTCCACCATCAGCCAGATAGGCCACACTACTAGACAAGCTACTAGGGTCATGACAAATACTGAGGGCTGTTGGACAGATGTGATATATTTGCGTCTGTACCTGGCGAGGCTTTGGAAGTTTTTGCCCGTATCAGTTACTCTCTTGAGAACTGTCATGTGTCTCTGTTGAAACTACAAGTTCTCAGTCTCAAAGGTTATCAGATTATTGTATTTTTCCTCAGTCCCACTTGCCCAATTAAATATTTCCCAATTTATAGTTCATTTTTGTCCGAGGTTTGGGACGTTTGACGTAAGGCAAATGTGTCTGTTCTCTCTCTCTCTCTCTGTTTCCTTCCTTAGTTAGCTCCTTGTTTCTCCTGTCATTCCCTCTCTTTAAGTTTCTTCATTTTTCTCCCTTCTTCCTATCTTTGTCTGTTCCCTCTTTCTACCTCTCTTCTCCTTTCCCACTACCTATTGACATCCATCATATTCCCTTTCCTTCTCTCTCTCTCTCTCAATTCCTTCCCTACCTCCCTTTTTTCGTCACTCTTCGTGTGTCATATCCCATTTTCTTTCCCTTTCCGCTAATGCCCCTCTCTTGCCCTCCTCCTCCTCTTCTCTATTCCTTCCCACTCTCCTTCCAGTTTCCTTCCTAACCCCTTTCACCTTTACGACTTTCACTCACCCTTCCTCACCTCAATTCCCGAACTTCCTTTAACTCTCCCTTTCCGTTCCCTTCTACCTCCTCTCCCACCCATCCCTCATCATTATCATCATCATCATCATCATGCCCCTCCTCTCCTCCCTTTCCCCTTGGCTTTGGCATGCGAGTTTCTCATCCATCAGGTTATTTTAAATTGCCTTTTTTTTTCTTAACTCTTGCAACGCCTCAAGCAGCTGAAAAGTCTCTTTTATCACAGTTCCCGAATCTATTCCTCTTTCTTTTCTCGCTTGTCTCTTCATTCTCTCATTCTCTCTCTCGAATAGTTTTACGTCCTCATTTTAAGTGCTGATGGTTATCTCCTATGGTGTATCTTTTACACGTTTTCTTCACTCTGAATTTTGTCTCTTTCTTGTATTTACCTTTTTTCCGATATTCTTTTGTCTCTTTGTATTGTTATGTTGCATTACCTGATTCTCTGATTCCACTTTCTCATCATACTGTACCTTCAGTTTTCTAATCATCCTCTGTCCTTATTTTCTGTTCATTCTTTGTCTTTTTCTTCATCATCCTTATTTTCTCTCGTCCTGTGTCTTTTATTTCTCTATCATCGTGTGCCTTATTTTCTGCAACATCCTGCGTCCTCATTTTCTCTATCATGATGTTTTCTCACTTTCTGTGTGCCTTCACTTTCTACTCATCATCCTATGCCTTAGATTCTATTTTCATCAGTGGCCTCCGCTCTTTCCTCATTCTTCATTTCCACTTCCTTGTTGTTCTGTGCCTAAGCTTTCTCATCTTCGTTTGCTCTCACTTATTCATTATCATGTACCTTCACGTCTCCTACCATACTGCACCTTCTCTCTCTCTCTCTCATCATAATGTGCCTCATCATTATCCTGTGCCATTTCTTCCTCATCATCCTATGCCCTCTTTCGCTCATCTTTGGTGGGTATCTCTCATTTAAGTACATTTCAGACTGGTCTTAGGGGCTGCTGATTAGCGGTTTGATTTTTGTAACCCGTCTCAAGCCCGCTGGCCCGCAGGTCCTAAAGCTGTAGACGCAGCAGCTTAGGAGGGATAAGCTTTGTCTCATCGGTGGCCCAGTGGTACGTTGTTGGCCTACCGTTTTCGGTGGCCCGGGTTCGACTCTCGGGCACGCAGTGGTAAAATTGTTCGGATTGGTTTACATTTGAGCGTTGCATGATCTGATTTATAGATATTGGCGAGATGCCCTTGAGACGATTTGCAGCGCCCTCGGGACCAGTGTGTGGGCGGCCTGTCCCCCTCCCTTACTGGCCCACAGTATGCGAACGGGGATCTTTGAGCTGTAGTTGTAGTGGTTTAAGAGCGATTTTTTTTTTCTTCCCCCATCGGTAGTCCGGTGGCACGCCGTCCTTCTACCATTATCGGTGGCCAGGGTCGACTCACGGACTCGCACTGGCAGAATTGTCTGTATAGTACATGTGGATATTATATATATATCCTGATTTAAGAATGTACTGGCATCCACATGGAAAATGAGACTCGAAGATACGAGCGCTTACGCGAGCCTTCAGTTCATCTGGGATACAGAGAGAATGAATAGGTAAGTTTTGCGGATACATGGGCCAGGAAGAGTGTAAAACCTGACCTTCGCCTGACCCCTCACATTGGTAGGTCATACGCCGTATCGGTCCCAAGTGTCTGTAAAACCTGCCCATGTTTCACTCTCTCTGTATCCCTGATGAAGGGAATGCCCGCCAGTGCGCTTGGATCTTCGTCTTTCATTTTTCATGTGGGTACCAGCGTAATATACGTGTGTGTGTGTGTGTGTGTGTGTGTTGTATGTGCGTGTGTGTGTGTGTTTCAACAGTGAATTTGTGGACACTTTGCTACCAGATTGTATGATTTTTTTTGTGGTGCTATTTTTTTGATGATGTTATTGTAAAGCGAGTGTGATAGGGCGGCCGTGCAGATATCCAGGCTTCGTCTCGCGGAAGCTTAGCATCCAGCTGTGTTGAAAAAATGTATGAGCTTCTTAATATTAAGGACAGGGAGATGTTTGCCCAGGAGATAACCCGGGGCCCGAGTGTTTGTTGATGAGCTAATGCCAGGGGAGGGGAGGATGGTCCGCTGCTCAGGATATATAGGATGGTCCACATCCCAGGGGTGGTAGTGGATGGTACGCAGCCCAGGGGAAGTGCTGGATGGTCCACAGCCCAGGGGAAGTACTGGATGGTCCACAGTCCAGGAGAAGTACTGGATGGTCCACAGCCCAGGGCAAGTACTGGGTGGTCCACAGCCCAGGGCAAGTACTGGATGGTACACAGCCCAGGGCAAGTACTGGATGGTCCATAGTCCAGGAGAAGCACTGGATAGTCCACAGCCCAAGGGAAGTACTGGATGGTCCACATCTCGGGGGAAAGGAAGTCAGGAGGACAGTGCCAGTGTTATGGTGCACGAACCATAACACTCCACCTATATAAACATGCTCACGTGAACATGGATATGTTCTTGGCAATTGTGCATGCATGTGCTTGGAAACAGTCTTACATTACCATACTGGGACTCGTATACTTAGGCATATTACGCCCTCTGTGTTTGGATTGCTGGTCTTTTATGGGTCAGCGGTCGTTTCAACCCTGCAGCCAGAACTGTCGCAAAAGGTCCGTATTCTTGTCCACAACTTGGTAACAAACAGAATTTTCGTTCATTAAGGTGAGCGAAACTCTCAGACTTGAGTTTCATTATTTGAATTTGAATTGGGACGGAGGGTGAAGGTTGGGAGGACAATGTTTATAATGTTAAGGATCTTTTGTAGAGTATTTCCTGGAATTCCCATTCTTTCCAGGGACCCGAAGTCCTTTCCCTTTCGTTATTAGTCTCAGTATCCACAACCTCTTTGCTTCATCTTTATGAAGAGGCTGCAGCGGATTTATCGCGCATGGTCAGCAAAGGTGGATTTCATGCTGATCGTACAGGTGATTACATTACCTGGTCAAGCAGCCTTGTCGTATTGCTGATCAGTGAAGACTCTAGAGTGAACCGTAGTCTCCACCACGGTTCCAATTAAGGACAGGCGTTGTCGAGTCATTAAACGCCTATTGTCGATGGTGTTGGCAGTGTCAGGTGGCGGTGAGGGTGGTGGTAGAGGGCGGAGGTGATGTTGGAGGCGTGGGAAGAGGCGGTGGTTTATTGGTGGGGGCTCTTTCTACCGATGTGTTGGAGATGTGGCGATGGAGGAGGTTCCTGGTGACTGTTGTGTTTGCGATGACGACTCGAGTCACTTGACGACCATGATAAAGCGTTGGTGATGGTCTGATACCAAGAGATGTATGGTACTGTGGTAGACGGACATGTGAGCAACGGTGATGGGAGTGTTGGTGATAGTGGTGGCGAAGGATGGAGGCAGTGCCTGAGGTTTGGTAAACTACTGGTCACCGGTGGGGCTTGTGGTTATGACGGTGGTTTCCTGAGGCGTTGGAAGAGGTGGTGGTGGTGGTAGCAGGGGATGGTGATAAAAGATGTGGTGATTGGAAGAGTCCTTGCTAGCGGTGGGGATTTGTAGTACGTTGCATTCATAATGTTGTTGGTGGCAATGTTGCCGCCACTGATGGCGGTGACGGAAGCGGTGACGAAACTGTGGTTTCGTACGCCAGGAGATGTAGTAGGTGATATTTGTGAACTTCAGAGAAAAGTGATGTTTTCTTTTTGTGCTACACTTGTTAGGAACGGTGCGATGCAGAGGCCCAGTTGAATGACAAGAACAACTGTTACTTATCTCCCAGCGACAATACCAAAGGGACATTAAACTTTTTTTTTTTTCAGTCACAGCTTAGCAATAGATGCAAGAATTGGTGAAAAAAGAAATAGAAAAAATTACTTCACTGCAATAGTGATAGATACCGAAATTAAGAGTCTTTGTTTTGGAAACTCTTTAGGGACTCATTCACCACGTAAAACAGAACGGAAGAATACCCGAAAATCTTGCATAAAACTCTCAGTATAGTACGTATTTGCCAGCATCCAGGGACTTAAATAGCACATTACTATGAGAGTTGCATCCCTAAGCGGTCTGCTGCTGCTGAATGAGGCAAACACAGTTCGTGCACTTGTTCACGGAAGGTCACGTAACAGACTTCATAGACAGGGCTGTATGGAACCCGGAGTACAAGTTTTTGTTGAATTGAAAGAGTGACAGCATAAAGACCATGTAAGCGACTTGGTCTGTATGGTAAGTATCTGCGTATAACAACTTATCACTGTCTTCTGACCCTTCCTCATGTTCGACCACTGGCCTCTCAGTTACTGAGCTTTACAGTCCTTCACTCTTCTCTGTTCTAGGGTTCGTTTACCTCCACCCACTTCATTGTGACCCCTCCTTCCTCCTCCCTCCTGGTGCACTGCTGTTCAAGTATTGGCCTTCCAGCTTATCTTTGGTCTATCCACAGGTCTTCTTTCTATTTAGACAGCACTGATAAGCCTCCTTCGGAAAATTTTGTCCCTCCATTGGCTTCTAGTGACCGGGATGTACGTAGTTCTCCTATGTGTGTACAACCTGAGATTGGCTCCACCTTCAGGCTTCCTCGTATACTTTCATCTCTTTAAGTCTGCCTCTCTCTCTGTTACCTTCTAAAGAATCCTTAACGCTCTCGCTTATTTGTTACTTGTAAATTACTGCCAGTTTTTGATGCAAGTCTCCAATATTGTCCGGTAATTAGTTGTCTTTAACACTTTTTGAGATGCTTCCGTCCCTCAGCAAAGGATATATATTTTTTTTGTATCAATTAATCTTTATCTCTTGGAATTTACCCCCCAGGTATTCGAAGTTGATGAAGCTCCCACCTTTCTCGCTTTGCCAAGAGCTGTCTTGCTGATATTACCACTTGACACGTATTTTCATACAGTTTCCAAGAGTTTAGCTTCATTCCAGTTTCTCTTAAGTTTTTAGGTCTTTGTAATCAGGGCTTCTTGAAGGTTCTGAGAGACAGCCGATCTGCTTGGAGTCATATGATGTGAAACTTTTACCCATCGAGAATGAAAACTGGAGCATTTTTCTATTTTGTGATCTGCTCTGAATAATGGGATACAAAACCATAGGAATTAATAGAGCCACTGGGAAACACAGGAGTCTTGCCCTTATGATCTTGTGAACCCTTTGATAAGATACTGCATCGAACAACCTCCTAGAGCTGAAGTGCCTTAGACAAATGCTCAATAGGGTTTTCCAGCCCTGAGCTTCAGGCCAAGTCCAGGTATTTCGCTATGGCCGTTAATACAGTCATACATATTTGCTTTGCCCGTCATCACAGAGAGTTCTTTTTAGAAGTCACCCAAAATGATTTTGATAGTTGTTTTATAAAGTGTTGAAATAAGCATAAAGCTGCTTTAAAAGCTTAGCCGAAATTACTCTTCACATCTTTTGTACATAGTTTTGGCTCTGTACGCTTCAGCATGCATTTTGTTATCAACTAAACTTCGAGGATTGATTAAGGCTTAATATCACTGAATAAGCTTCAAAGGAAGGAAAAGGATTTGGGTGAATAAGGTATGTGTTTATACAAAAAGATTTTGCTCGAGTGGTGAATTTGAGTTCGTCTTTTATCCTTAGTTTTGGAGGGTAGTTGCAGTTCTGTCTGCATATCTGCTTCTTTTTCTACACTGTATTCCCTGTTTTGTTCTCAGCATTCAGTCCTTTCTTCTCCCTGTTTTATTCATTCTTTTCTGTGGAAGACTCTTTTTGTTCCCTTTACTAATTCTTCATGTCACCTACTGTTGGTTTCATTCCATTCTCTCGTTCCTTTGTGACGTCCACTCCATTCCAGTTCTTGGTATTTCCTATTTTATCTCGTTCCTTGTTCCAATCAGGCATTCCTTCCTAGGCTATTTCATTCCTCATCCATCATCTTTACCCATTTGGTCGTTTTTTTTTTTTTTTTTTTTTTCTATTCTAATCCCCTCTCGTGTTCAGCTTTCCCTCGTCGCTCCAGTATTCCAGTCTACAACACCCAGTCATGAATCTACCTGCACCACGGAGCGAGTCTGCCGGTGATGTTTTCACTGGCCCAGTTCGACAGCTTCGGGAGGAGAAGGTGAACCCGAAACTTCTACAAGTGTCACGTTGGATTACCCTCCTCATCTCTCTCTCTCTCTCTCTCTCTCTCTCTCTCTCTCTCTCTCTCTCTCTCTT
>JAYMFT010196629.1:0-11759 GCA_038088735.1 Panulirus argus
TATGTGTGTGTGTGTGTGTGTATGTACATATATATAGCGTACGTGCTCAGTTATGGTATGAACGTTTAAATGCACGTTAAGAAGACTCAGTATTGTAGAGTATCACAAGACAACGGTAACTCATGTTCGGCTACGAGCATTTCTACAAATTATATCATTGCCTCCGAAAATCATGGCGCTGCCTTAAAACGCGAGCAAATGATGAGCATCAGATCTGGTTCGCGTGCAAATCGAGTCTACTAGACATTCATCAAAACAATGATGCGTATCCATGAGATGATTACGAGAATCTGTTGCACAGGAGATTTCCATCAGTCAATTTTCCCAATTCAACGGCTCTGATTACCACTTTTTTGTCCGTTGAAAACTACCAGGGGGGCAAAGATCACTACTTTCTTGTCCGTTGAAATCACCTTCGAGGTAAAGAAAATCTTGGGGTCGGGGTAGGAGGGAGACGAATCTATTCTCGAAAAGCACACACACACAGGAAGAATAAAACTCTGTAACAGTGATCACTACATCCAGAATGACGCGACTCCCAGCAATTCGAACGTTAAATGGTGACCAACTATATTACTGTCATGTACTCCCATAACTTACCATGAGAACAGTGAGGCACTTAGCACAGGCTTGGCCATACATTATACCAACGACAAATAAAGAGAACTACAAATATGTATTAATATAATCATACTTTCCATGGAGTAGAATTGTGACATTTATATGAAAAGGTTAGAGTTCTTGCCATTACCTATTATGAAAGGCTTGAAAAGTTACCATAATTCCCAACTCAGGGGAGCTACAACCTACTTGCATGACCTATTCGAGGACCTATGGACAGGCCGTAAACAGCTACCACAGCCCTCTACCATCAAAGCCATGAAAAGTATCATCTCCTATGATAGCTACGACCATGAACGATGACGTTCCATGATAACCATGAATTACTACCGTCACCTATCATGATACTCCAAACCGCTAAAATGAAATACCATAACTTATCCCAAGGGGTTACTAAAACTGCACCCTACCATCGAGAGGAACTATGCCACGAACTGCAACCACGGGTTACCCTAAGATCCGAGAGTGCGTGCGTGTGTGACCTAGATAGGTGGAACTGACCAGCGAGGCTAAGTCCCGTCTATTGCTCCTGACGGGGTCGACGTCTGAGGTCAGGCAAGAGCATGTACAGGCAAAACACATTAACCAAAGGAAAGGAGTGACTCAAGCCATACTCTCAGGCATCAGGCAAGGGTAAGGACACAAGCCATACTCCATACATTTACAGCCCTATGTTACTTCACCTATAATGAATCTGTGATATATATGAACAGAGTGAGTAGAGGGTTCCGGCAGCATCTGCAAGGGAGTAAAGGCGAGGTGTAAAATTTCCGGGAGCGTTGACATGCAGGGAAAAGAAAACCGACCTGAAAAAAGTGTTTTAATATGACGTGAGAAACAGGAATATAACGAAGGACGTGTACTTCATCTAAGAACGGTGTACAGTTATCATCGTGAAGTACCTTATGATGTGACGTACATCTACTGTACGTTCTAAAGGGCAAAATTTCTATCAGAAAACTTTTCACTTCATATCCTTTAAATGGGTCCCGTTGAATACAAAGACTCACACTTCTAATCACACCAAGAACAGCCGACGATACCCGTGTGCTTGCTAGAAACGTAGCACAAACACTCCTTAGGACAAATGATTGTTCCTTATCCCTATTCCTTAAGTCAAATATATCTTACCCTTAATCTCCCTATCAATAACATTGTTGAAGGCATATGATTCAGTTCCGGACCGTGGATCGAATCAGAAATATTCGGTACGCTGAAAGACACCAGGCGGGTGTGGTTCTAGACAAAAGCAGTGGATGAGAGTCTCACGAAAGCTGGTCTAAAGCCAAAATGAGGGATACGGGATGACGAGAGGGGTATATGTACCAAAGGAAAAATCGTGGATCTGTGATATACAGGTGTTCAATGTGGGGGCAGAGGTGATGGGCAGTGGACGAGGATATGGAGGAAAGGGGCAGACAGGGAATGAATGTCGAGGTCTGTCATGTGTGAGGACCTCTTTGACCAAGACGAGTTCTTAGCGGGGTCTGGAGTGCCGATTGTGAACACAGGCTTAAGGGGCGAGCACTTCCCAACAAAAGACGTGTATTGGCGTGGGTGGCCGCGAAGGCGGAGGCCCAGGGCTTCACTGGTCAGTGGGTGGAGTAAAGAAGAGGGTGCAGAAGGGTTGACGAAGGCCTTATCTATGAACCAGCTGGACCACAGAGGATGGACTGTGATATTGGGCAGATGCTTTTCTTAAAAACGGAATGACGTAAGTGTATAACAAGCTAGGGTCATTCAGGATCGCTGCCCATCAAGAAACACCCAGTGAAGAAGAAACAAGTCCTGTGTAGGAACTAGAGCCATTACAGACCTTGATAAGCAGAGACCTGGACACTCACCCCGAGGAGGTATGGGCTGAGAGTAAGCTAATGCTCCGTCTCATGTACTGTGATCGTATCAGATGAGGTCTTGTGGCATCTTTACGCTCTAAGAGTCTAATGATAGTTCTTACGCTGGAGAGAGAGATAGAAAAAAAATAATGCAACTATTCACATGTGCTATGGAGGGCTCGTGTCATAGTACCTCAGAGAGCAACTGTTAACAAAGAAAGAGGAGGGATCTTGGTAGTCTTCTACAGGTGACTTTGATGTTATCGCTGTATCTTGCGAAGAGTTGAGGTCACTGTGTGAAGATGTGGGGTCTGGTCATAGCTGTAGTCTATTAACAGGTGGGGCCAGGTCATTGCTGTACCTTATGAGGAGGCGGGGTCAAGTCATTGCTGTATCACAAGAGAGGATACGATAAGGTTCCTGCTTTATCACGAGGGATGGAGGAGTAAAGGCCTCCATTGTATAATAAAAGGTTGGGGTAAAAATTCTATTGGATTATAGCACATGTATATAGTGCTGTGATTACTTGAACAGTTCTCACACCAGTCAGTTTGGAATATAGAAATATTATAGCAGAATACGCATTTCTGACTGCACGTAAGAAACTGCAGTCCCATCTTTAAAAGTTATAGATTTCTCGCGGACAACTTTGTGAAGAAAGCGATCCAGAATAAAGTGAATGAACGTGTGTGGGAACAGCACACGTTGATTGGAAGGTGGTATAGGCATGGGCGGGAGATACTGACGAGAGGTTATGGATGGCTGTGAGAGGGAAGTACAATAGGGGCGTGGACTGCTGTGGGTGGGATGTGGTCACTGGTGGGAGGTCGGATGTGGTGGAAGGAGGGAGACAGAGTCCGGAATATGGTAGGAAGTGAGCATGGATGAGTGTGAGACTAAGAACGCGTGTATGGGTGGGGAAGTCGAGTGTGGCAGCTTTTGGGGGCTGAGCGTAGAGTGCGGGAGTGATTTGCGAGAGATACTAAGTGGATGGAGGAGTAACGAGTTTAGGAAGTGGGGTGTGGTTGGTAGGATGGGTGTGGATGCCTTTTAGGGCGGGTTGTGGGTGTGATTGGGAGCAAGGGTGTGGGCGTGAGTTTTAGGAAGTGTGTGAGTGTGTGCGGTAGTTGATGGAATGTGGTAATGGGTGGAATGTGGCAGTGGATGGGATGATGTGGTAGTGGGTGGGATGTGGTAGATGATGGGATGTGGCAGTGGTTGGGATGTGGCAGTGGGTGGTATGTGGCAGTGGGTGGGATAATGTGGCAGTGGGTGGGAAGTGGCACTGGGTGGGGTGTGGTAGTGGATGGAATGCGGCAGTAGGTGGAGTGTGGTAGTAAGTGTTGTATTTGTCTAGAGTGAAGTCCTTTCGCACGTTTCTGACCGCTTCATCAGTGTGTCCAAATCTCTTAATCGCTGAAGTGCGTTCTATGTTTGGGACGTTCTCTCCTGCTGAAATTTCATGTCCTCTACAAATCTTGAATTTCTATTGACGAGTCTTGCCTCCAGGTCAGTGAAAAAGTATGGGCATCATTTACAGCGAAAGAGTGCGCGTGCCTGGGAGATGTACAAGAGAAACCGACAGAGTCGAGAAAAAGGTTACAGGGCCTGAAAAAGAGGGCAAATGAGAGCTGGCGTGCAGGTCCATGCACAGAGCCTTATTGGTACCTCACTGGTGACGCGAAGCCAATCTGATGCTTCCCCGTGACTGTGAGCCAGTCCGCGATCCACGTGCGTAATCGATTACCTCTGCCGAATGATATGATTACATCTGATTACAATTTTTTTACACCTGATTACAATTTTTTTTTGTGTGTGTAGCTTTCCATCGAAAACTTTTAGGAAATCTGGAGATAAACGGGTGGGAGGCGAGACGTGGGTGTGAGCAGGAGGCGTTGTGGCCGGCAGATGGAATGTGGGCGAGGGTGGGAGAAGATGAGTGTGGATGTAAGGGTGGGGCGAGAGTGGGTGGGTTTACACACGGCGTGAGAATGATCCAGTGTGATGTAGTTCCGAGCTTACAAATGAGTGTTGTGGCCGTGAGAGTCGCTTAAGCCATGTATTGGCGCGTCGGACTGTGTGTCTGTTGCAGAGTTATGACCGTTGGCGGCGCGCGGGCGCGCGTGGGGGCGTGGTTCTGGCGGGCGTGGGCGCTCCCCAAGTTGCAGCACCTGAATGGGCTGGAGGAGGGGGAGGTACGCGGTACTGAGAAAAGCACTCGAGGTACACATTGGCAGCTACGTGTACAAACTCAGCGTTGTTACGCTTCATAAATGAGGCAGGTGTGAGATCTACGAGACGTGAGGATAATGAAATGAGGAATGGGGTTGCCGCATCCTAGTGCCGCAGTTCGCACAGCAGTGCAAAGCCCCTTTTGACGTCCTCCTGACGTGTGAGGCTTTTTATCTAAAACAACACGACCCTGACAAATACACTTTGAAAAGGAGCACCTTCAGCAATGCCCCCTTTTTTTTTTTCTTCTTTCCTTCCACAACGCATGTTTGGTAAAGGATATTCACCATGTGTCTGTGGTATACATGACCTCCCTCCCCTGCCCCTTCACCTTCCTCCTCTCCTGAGTTCCCTCCCATCCGCTTCAAATAACCATAACCAACAGGGTCATCCCACTTACAAGGGCCTGCACCATAAGGACCCTCCCATGGCAAGGACCCCTCCCAGGGTCGTTTTAGCTCCCATCAAAGGCCACCCATAAACCACGGCTGGGAAGTCCCTTCCAGGACCGTGTTTTCCAGCGTAGGACCGAGAGGATAGAGGGCGGCGGGCGTGTGGGTGGGTGGGCGTGCGTGCGGGCGGGGTCACGGGTCATGGGTGGGGTGGGCAGCGCAGGGTGAGTGCGTCGGTGTTGGCTGGTGTTAGAGAAGCCATATATCTGACAGCAATGAGGGGGCAGGCAACAGGGGACGGAGGGGTGGAGGTGGGAGGGGGAGGGAGTAGCCTAACAATGTGTAGGACAAGGCGACACCTGGGCGTCTACGCCCGCGGGTACGGTCAGGTATGCCGGCCAGGTTTACGGTAAACTCATGGTATGTTTGTGCGTGGGGTGGGGTACAGCGATATGGACTCGCGGTCTTTACAGTAAACTCATAATGTATGCTGGGATGGTTTTATAGGCTCGTGATGTTGACTGTAAACTCGCTATGTACGTTAGACGGGTAATGTAGGCTCGTGGTGTTAATAGTAAACTCACAGTGTATATATGGCTGGTATTGTAGACTCGTGGTGTTTACAGTACACTCATGGCGTTTGTAGGGCTGGTGGGTGTTGTGGACCAGGGCTCAAAGCCTGACATGAACTCGTGAAATGGAACGTATTTGCGCTGTGGAAAAACATACCGTTGTTCGTTGACAAGTGCTTTTCGTGTGTTTGTGTGTGTGTGTGTGTGTGTGTGTGTGTATAGATCAGAGTAGTTCTGTAGAGTCAGTTTTTTTCTAATGACAAATTAATGCCGTTTATAAACTGCAAAATATTACCCTTGTATTGCTTTGAAGCTGGGTATATATCCGGCAGTATGCAAAAATTCATAAGGAAGATCGAAACGATGTTCTGAGATATACCTTCAACAGAACCCCCAATCAAACCGAAATGCTAAGAAAAGGAAACTAGGGAACGCAGGGGAAAAGGCCCCGTTTCCTCCCCTGAATCTGGACAAATATTCCCTGCTACCAAGTAGGTCAGGCGATATCTACAGGTACCGGAAGGACACAGCCTCCTGAAACACACAGTTGGTTGTGGTTGGCAGCGAGTGAGATTGCGAGTATAATGGCCACACTGGTGAGAGAGTAATTGCACATGTTACAAAAAACAATGAAGAAGGTTTTCCCATACGAAATGATGCCCATGAATATGAATAACCACACCTTAGACGTAATGCAATGACAAGGCAGAACAGATGACAAGGTGTCTTTAACGACATCCTTTCGCATGTCCTTTTCACATAACCTAGCTTAAATAAATCTGATAATCTCACAAGAATACTCATGAAATAGAAACGGTGACGAAAAATATAGCGTCCATGTTGCATGGACGAAGAAGACGAGGGAAGACCCCGTCGAGTTGGTGTCCATTGTTGCTTGGACGAAAAAGTAGGAGAGCCCCATCGTGGACCTCTTAATTCAAGGATGAATAAATTGGCTGCGACGCAGGCGCGACAGTCCTGCTCCTCCTCCTCCTCCTCCTCCAGTGAAATACAGGTCCATAAACCCCTGAGTCTCTCTACATTGAGGCTGTGTGGGGCCCTGCGATGTAAGGTCTCCGAGGAGAGCACGCTCCCATTAGCCTGGAACTTAGCCCAGAATGAACGCCTTAGCTCCAGATCGTGGACGAGTCGCAGATAATATTTATACAAGCTCTTTCCACTCACAACAAGGACGTAGCGCCAGCTGAAAGGACGCTAGGCTCCGGGAGGCGCAGGAGTTTCAAAGCTTCTATGCAAAGCGAGTGCCAAGCCATCGTGTAGGAGCACACGCATATGAAATGGGACTGGGCGTTGGTAAGCACTGGACCCACCTCGATAGAGTGGTGCACACATTCGCCTTGCACTATACACACTACTCGTTTTAAGCTTTTACAGGAAAATGTGAACGATATATAATTTCTTTTTCATTACGTGAATATGGAAATATAGATCGCTTCTTCGGCATGTGCGAGTTACAGAAGTATATCTCTCTACATCGAGGCTGTCGAGGACTCTGCAAATGGCAAGTACATATCGTAAGTTCTGGCAACACAGCTCGTCCATCTATCGGGGACTTCTTTAAGCTTTGGTCAGACGGTCATTACATTCACCCGATTCGCTAATTATATTCTTTTACTTTACGAGTCTCGGCTTTTGTTGGTGGGCGCTCTGGCAACTCGCGGGACTAGCGGCCAGCCAGCCCCTCGTCATTCGGGCTCAGGAGCCGTTTGAATAACGCTAAATTAAACAGGGCGGTCACGTACGTTCATACGGCCGACTGAGCCTATTTCTACCTCGTGCAGATTGTGAGATACCCAAGGAAGCGTAAATTAAAGTAGATTATTTACAGGTCTGCATGTGGGTGCAGGCGACGCTGGGAGAGGAGGGGAGGACCAGGTCGTCGGAACCCGAGTTGTTCGAGGTGTGCCTCCCGCCGGCAGGTGAGCTACGCCTCCCCAGCTCCACACTTGACAAGTTACATGCCTCCTGCCCGGGCCTCTAACACGGCCTTCCTCTGGCCCCCATCTGCTGCTGCTGCTGCTGCTCCCGCTGGCTGCCACACACCTGCTGCCGTGCAGATGCTGCTGAACGTGTGCTGTTGTACACGTGCTGCTGTGCACGTACTCCTGAAAACAGGTGCTTCTGTGCCGTGCATTTATTGCTACATAAGCGCTGCCGTGCACGTACTGCTGTACACTGAACGGGGAAAAAAACATACACATGATAGACGCTTGTGGTAAATTTACCTTTCCACCTCATTTATATCTGTGGGTCAACCATCATTACCTTTCCTACGAACGAAGCTCTTGAGAGTTTAAGGAAGAGAAAATGCTTCTATATGTAGTAAACTCGTTACCAACAGATGGTCTGATGGTACCGACACAATCACAGGCCTCAGTCCAAGACCCATAACCCCATATATAAGCTTTCCTTGACACAACACCTGCACGAAACACGCCACACACCTTTAATCCAAGGGGCGGATCCTTGCCAAAGTGCCATCTTACCAAAGAGCCATCTTAGAGTCCCCTATCATAGAAAGCGGTATTCTTTTCTTTTTTTCGCATTTCTGAGCCGGGAATCGAGGCGCGTTCATAAGACTTCCTCGAACCGACTGAGAGGCTTGAATCCTCGACAAGAGAGCATTGAAGCCGAGATGTATTCTCCTCGCCTTAACGCCATTATGTACCCTTCTCTGGGACTACGATTTCAATGTCTAGATATGCAAATTTACAGGATTCAACTCTCTTGCTCTGAGATTTCAGGCTTAAATCTTGGCACACTTCTGCTTATAGAAACCTCCGTCGCGCTTCATGGTAAATGTATATTCCAAGTTGTTCTTAAAGGCATTAAGGTACTAGATAAATCATATTAGTCTCATAATCAGAATTCTGCACGACAGCTTGTTGGTAAATACCTGGCACACTGTTGTCACATTTTTTCTAGGTAAGCAGTGTACATTTTCAGAGAGCTTGGCGTACACTCTCCTGCATTGGAGTGTAATCGTGAGGTTAAATTACCTCAATATCTTACGTGAACATCCACATGTATAATCGTAAGGTCAGATCACCGTAAAATCTTACGTTAAACACCCATATGCTTCGGCAGAGAGGAACTTCCCGAAGTCTGGTGCGGAGTGGTAGACGTTGTTGTCTTGAAGTTCAAGTGAGAATGAAGTCGCTTCAAAACCACCATGGTTATAGAGAGCCTCTGTTGCCTCTGAGGACCGTGCCTGCCGTGCGGGTGAGGACAGGTCAGCACAGACAAGTGTTGGTAGGTGTGGAGTTCACGTCACAGACATGATCGCGGCTTCTCCTCTTTTTTCTTTAACGAGATGGCGCGTGTGTTTATCAATATGCAGTGCTTGGCCGTCCCGCGACATGCAACATCATACCCGCTCCTGCCCTTTGCATCACCGGTCCACCACCCTGCCTTGTTTGACCGGGAGGGAGGGGGAATCGTCGTCTGCTCTCTGCTCCCTATCTTGGCTCAAGTGTTTAGCTCGTGGATCTGTCCTCGCTGGAGGCACTGCCATCACCCCCCGTTCCAGTGCTTCTACAGAAGGACTTGGTTCCCCCGCGTGTTCTCATTCAACTCTGCGGAACGCTGGTGGACGTCTCCCGATCGCCTGGATGCCTGTAGTGAATTTCTCTCGCCATGTGTGCATAGTAAGTCTGCGTTTCTCTCTGTTCTCCTTCCTGTAGCCCAGTTCTCTAGCTGCAAGTTCGTGTGTGGAGATTGTCTACATTCCCTCTTTTTAAGTGTTACTTCGGGAGAGCCAGAATATTTCATACTTGAGACTCAAGCACGAACACTTTGTCAATAAGTCTACCAACACGGCACTCGTCCCTGTGTCTGCTCGCGTCTACCAGCCTCCTCCACGAGTCTACTCCCAACCACAGGGACGCTAAAATCGAACCTCTCCCACCAGCACCTCACATGTTATCCCTACTCCCCTCCGATTCCCTGGCTAGTCCCACCTCCTCTTTGACTCGGGCAGAGAAGATTTGCTGTCGTTTTGCCGTTGTCGGGGTCGTCACCTTGCTGAGCATCATACCAGCTTTTTTTTTTCCTTTTTAGTAATGCATGACGCTTGCTGTATCAGTGTGTGCGCGCTCTGGGCTGTGTATCAACATCAGCCTCATTGGCACTGCCCCTCAAGGTGTGTGACCCCGCACTTCCTGTCCACACACACACACACACACACACAATCATGCCAGTGACAATGCAACTGTGCACATAATGATATGGCTTCCTCTTAACCTTCTCTCTTCCTTCAATGTATATTTCTTTCTTGACAGAATGATTGCATTCACAGAAAACTGTGAATTATATTCATTCTTTCTTTACATATTTACTTTTGCATATGTACACATATTGTGTGTGTAATTACCGATTTGTTTATTACCTATTTTTTTCGGCTCATGGAGGGAATTCTATACTAGTGAGGCGCCATCTCTTGAACTTTATCAGAGAAGTTTTCAGACTCATGTATGCTGTCAGCATTCACATGTTTCATCACCAAGTCTATTCCATTCATCCAATACACTTATAAAAGTACTTCTTCACAGCTTTCGTATGATGTGTCTTGCTTAATCACATGTTACTGTAGTTGGTTCATCTATCTTTGCATGTTTCGAAAACTCGTATATTGTAGGAATCATCGAACTAAAGTATACGTGTGAGTGTGTGTGTACGTGCGTAGTGTGTGTGTGTGTGTGTGTGTGTGTGCGCGCGTGCGCGTGTGCAGTCATTCTACCAGATGATTTGATATGGAAATAACGCAGTTCCCTTCAAGAGAGTCCAGCTCAAATGTACGTGAATTACTTGTTAAGACAATCTCTGTTCTAAACTCAAATGAGTTGTCATTACTGGACCCTTCTGATGCTGTCAAAGGACGAAGCTTTAAAACAACTTTATATGATCTTACTCTTTAACTTTGCATAAATATTTTGCTTGAGATTAAGACCCGCTCTTCATACCACATTCAAAGACGCCTACACTAGAATCGTCGGGCAAAAAACACGAACAGAGCACTCGTAAACACTTAATCCAGAGGGCGCAGGGAGCCGTCCTACAGCCAAGTGACCACAGGCCCAAGGAATAAACCATAACTCTCTCTCTCTCTCCTTTCTTTTAAGCATTCCTGTGGCCAGTCTGTGTTTACCCCTCAGCGTGGCCTGTGGCAGTGGACGGAATTCCAGAACTCCACGCCCAGATTTAGTGCACACCCCGACCTCTTGCGCCTCCATAGGTCAAATAAATCCTCATTGAAATGGAGAGAGAAAAATAAACGTGAGGAAGAGGGGATAAACAAGTATAAAAAAAGAGAGAAGAAGAAAGGTGTTTGAAGAAAGAAAGAGATCACCGAGAGAAAGAGAAGAGATTTATGGGTGTCTGTAAGGAAGAGAGATTACGTCTGCTTCTCAGTTTTATGAGAGATAATGTGCGACCAGCAACAGTCCTGATGTGGAGGTCATTAGAATGACTTCAGGCATCATTTCAAAACCATCATAAATCATTCTAATCACCATACTCATCATTACTATCAGGATCACCAACATTATCACCATCAATATCAACACCCGTCACTAACATCATCAAAAGTCTCTGTAAACCGAAATCATCAGAATGATATTGACCAATGCTAGACTCACTAAGAGCGTCTAGCCTCCTTCTGGTCGCCTTTGGGTAGGTCTTTCCTCATCCTGGAGAAAAAAAATTCAGTTCACCTCCTCCCCCAGGAGTCATCACTGACCACGGAGTCACCTTAGGGTGGAGCTCCTCCGCCAGATGGTTCAGGTCAGCCTACTTCTCCAGCTGTAGCTTGGGATATAGAAGGATCTCCGGACCAGGAATGGATTCAAGTCGGCAAATGCCTCAGAAGAGGTCGAGTGGTCAGTAATAATAATAATAGTAATAATAATAATAATAATGATAATATAAAAATGATAAAAATAATAATAATAATAATAATAATAATAATAATAATAATAATAATAATAATAAATAATAGCTACAATAATAATAGTAATAACAATAGTATTAATAATAATAATAATAATAATAATAATAATAATAATAATAATAGATGTTACTAGTTGTAG
>JAYMFT010196640.1:0-11759 GCA_038088735.1 Panulirus argus
ATATATATATATATATATATATATATCCAATATTCTGCTTCTTCCTCATTTAGTCATCATTTTTTGTGGATTAAAACTTCCATGTACCTGAGGAACTTCCTGAAGCACCTGCTGGAGGTCTACCCTGCATGTGCTCCGGCCTCCAACAGTGTATCAAGATCACTCTACCTCAGACTGGTTTTATGAACATGTAACATAAATATGTACGACAACAGATACATATCGGGATGATATATGCTACAAACAAAATTAGGTTGTGCATTATGTTTCAATAATCATCTCCGATGGACAAAATTTCTGGAGACCATTAAAAATATAATGGCAAAATAAAGACCAATTCATCATCCTGAGGTAACACAAAAATCAAACACTAAACAGAACTATAATGCTGGGGAAAGAGAACAGCACGATGGGCAGAGAGAACATTATGATGGGTGGAGAGAATAGGATGCTGGGCAAAGAGAACAGTCAGATATTCAAAGAACATGAGAAAAGGAGAACGGACAAGAACATCAAAGACATATCATGAGGCGAAGGTCAAAGACACGAGAGTCAGAGGTATTAGAGCAGGTTCTCTTCTTGGGGATGCGCTGAACCAATGCATGATCTTACAAGTCTTTAGGCACGCGTGAAATAGACGATCAAGCACGGGCGCATTGCGGGAGGCACGCTCCTGTAACACACGAGGGAGTTACCATCTTTCTGAATGTCTTATTGGTCTCTTGAAAGAGATGTTCCGTCGGCCTGAGGAGAAATGAATCCTGGATGGGTTTTGCGGTGAGTGAGAGGCAAATCTGGGGTAGAAAGAATGTCTCAATCGCACAAAGCAATAGGAGAAGAAAAACGGGGCCAAAAAACTCCGCTATTGTGTTATCAGGACGAAAAAGAGCGGGGGAAGGTGGCTCTGCATACGATACCCGAGACATTCTTGGTTATGGAGCAGAAAGATTTATCAGAGGGAGGAGTGGAGTCTGCACACTTTCTTCGTGTTAAAGCAGTGTTTGGCCTCACGATTATTAGACTTACAGCCATTCCTAGCGGAAATAAAGAGGCGAACGAGAGTGAGATGGAGGAGGATCTTCCACGCTTCATAGGCCAGGTTCCTGCCGGTCCGTATGGATTCAGATAGGAACGACAAAACCACCGATAAGGAAAGACAGTCTCGGTGGAGGAAGGGACGTGCGCCTTCATAGACACATGATAACCCCAGTTATGCGTTTCGTTCTAACCAAAGACGCTTCAGGTGAGATGCGACAGTCACCCGAAAGAAACTAAAAGATCAAAAATTTCGCAATATAGTCCACTGAGATGTCCTGAAGTGTCACGAGTGGAGGTAATGGAGGGAAGAAGTGCTAAAAGAGAGAGAAGGGAGACGGGCTCGAGAGCGTGCTCATGAGATACCAGTAGAGGGAGGCGGCTGAAACTGTGGCGATAGCAAAGAAGGGTTAGAGGTGAGGGTGATATCGTATGAGATAGAGGTCTCGGTCGTGACGATCGGGAACACGAGTAGGATGTCCGATTAGCTGTTCCAGATGGGTGAGAACAGGAGAGGAGAAGTACGCCACACTGCTCTCGTTACGGACGTTCGAGGAATCCAGCCGCCCACTGTGATGTATGCTGAAGTCTCCTTTTAGGACCTCAGGAAAAAGGGTGTTGGCATCGTACAACCACGCGACACGAGGGAAAAGAGTGGACGAACACCACAAGGTAGAATCAGAAAAAAAAAGGAATAGAGCAAGAACTCATTAGAAGTTGGCAGATTCCGAGCCAGATGGCATCCCAGTAAGGCTACTCCGTCTCTGAGTACTTGAGGTCGAACATACACCCACGTTGCGTACTGCTGTGCAGGAAGGGGGAGGCAGAACGAGGAGGTGAGGCGACGGAACACATCATGGCGATTTTCTGCATCCGAACGGGGTCGCTGCTGGCTGCTGACACGTTGAAAGAGAGGAAAGCGCCTATGGTGAGGGGAGGGAGCAGTCAAGTGATCCACTACAGAAAGAGGGGACACACCCGAGCATATGACTGCCTGAGTCGGAAACACAGCCAGGTGGAACTACTACTGCAGGAGACGTGGACATAACTAGATGAACTACTTGAGGGAGGCGAGGCCACCGCCAAATGGGATGGTGGCAAAAGAGGGACCAGGTAGTGTGCAGTGTGTCTGTGGGGGGAGGGGAGACACGGCCAGATGGTGTGTAGTGTGAGAGGCTGTCACGGCCAGATGGCGTTTCGGGTGAGAGGAAGACATGGCCAGGTGGTGTGTGGTGTGGAAAGGAGACACGGCCAGGTGGTGTGCACCGTAGGGCGGGTACACAGCAGTGCTGCTGGGCAGATCCTCATCCAAGTGGTGTGTTGCGTGAAGCGGGAAAGGCACCAAGGAGGAGGTAGGAACTAGTGACTCAGACCCTTGTAACACACATGTAACACTATATAAGAGGAGATATACATGGTATGCATGACATATCCACTCACATGGTGCGCTAGGCATACGAATACATACAATTGTAGGCTACACATGAGAATACATTCAAGATACACTACACATTGCATATGGTAAGTTAGATATCAATACATTAGAATTCTATGCAACACATGATAATATATATAAGGTGTGTTCCACAGTAAAGACACATGCTATGCCACACATCCGTATAAACACTTGTTACGGGTCATAATATTACACGTACAACACAGTACCATACTTACTATCATACAACCTCACCTACCAGTACTACCATCGAACATACACTCATACTACCGACTCACAAGCAAAATACGCGCCATTCACGCCACGATCATACTGAACGTCCCCAAACAAAACGACGAAAACCAAACACACTCACACAAGACTGATGAGCGGAGAGATAAACAGAGAGACGGGTCTCTCAAGCTCGAGACAAGACCACAACAAACACACACACACACACACACACGTCTTCTGATGCATCGAGGCAACACAAATAAAAAGGTCACCGAGGAACAATGTCATCGTCCCACTAAACTCCAACTGTTTTTTTAATCATAAAGTTCAACATGATAAACAGCTGGCGTGTGTATGTGAGATGCATGTGAGTGTACATGTGACCGTGTAGGAAAGTGTGTGTGTGTGTGTGTGTGTGTGTGTGAGAATGTGTCTAATCGAGTGAATGTGTGAGTGAAGGCTGTGTATAAGTAGAAGTGTGAGTATGAGTGATTGAGTATGCATGAGGAGTGAGTGAGTGAGTGTGTGAATGAATTAGTGTCTATAAACCAACAAGTGTGTGTTTAAGTGAAGTAAATGCAAATAAGTAAACGAATGAGTGTGAGTGAATGTGTGCATATGAGTAAATGAGTGAGTGTGGAAGTGTGTGTGTGTGCCATACTTAAAAGACCGGGCGCCAAGTGCACAAACATTACAGGGTGGTTATACTACTTCTCTCTCTCTCTCTCTCTCTCCCTCTCTCAGTACGGGCCTGACATGGTCGTCTTAGGATCGATCTGGCGGTATGGGGTAGGCAGGTTGTCTGCCTCACCATAGGGGAATATGGAGATGCCTCCCCTAGATATACGGCTGCTGTCACACCTCGCCTACGCCCGCTACGTCAAGCCTCCGCCCGTCACGTCACACCAGCATCAATTGTCACGTCACACCTGCAGCTCTTGTAACGTCACACCGACACTCAACAGACCCCGCTACAAGAGCATCACTTACTCCGTCACAGCACCGCCTTGTCAAGCTACGTCGTCACCCTCTGCCAGCGTTGCAGGGAGATCTGGGTTTATAGAGAGGTCGATCTTTTCAGGGGAGGTCGAGCTTTGCAGGGAGGTCGACCGTTACGGGAGGTCGAACTCTGCTGGGAAATAGAGACCTGAGGGAGGTCGAACCTGAGATAAGGTCGACCTTTGCATGGAGGTCAAACTTTACGGGGAGGTCGAGGTTTGCAGGGAGGTTGAGTTGCGGGGAGGTCGAACCTTCATGGGAAATCGAGACTTGAGGGAGGTCGAACCTGAGGTAAGGTCGAACCTTGCGGAGAGATCGAGACCTTGCGGGGAGATCAGACCTTGGGGGAAGGTTGCTTGCAAACAGTGACACGTTCTCTTTGCTTCAGGGGAAGGATATGAAGCTGTAACATACACAGGAAGAATGTCTGGGCACACACACACACACACACAAAGATAGGCGACTTGGGAACAGACTGAGGTCACTTACACCATGAGGAGTACATGGAAAGGCGACCTGATGACCCATAACGAGGTCATCTGTGAAAAAAAAAGAAATTAATGAATACGATGGTAGAAGTAACACAGCAAAGCTGAGATTTTATTTGATTTGTGCCGGGAACCCCGGCTAGTTTATTGTGCACCCCATGCGCATCCTTTGAACGGTAGCGCAAAATGATTACAGGGGTCACAAAGGGTCTTAGTCAGACCCCAGTGGCTTGGTATTACATGCATTACATATTTACATAGTTTCATATGTTAAGTTCTACTTACTAGATGCAAAAATAGTGGATACAAACTTATAATTTCAGAGGGCATCTCCCCAAGCCACCTCTCCCTCCGGCTCAACTGTCGTCAGGAAGGACGGTAAAGGACTTTAACCAGGTTAGGGCACAGACATGTGAAAGAATTAAACTCCATTTACTGGAGGTTACGGACGACTCCGCCAGACACCCGATGAGGTCAACCAGCAACATGATTAAGCTAGAACCTGGTTGAGTCCCTCCATAAAGTGTCTTGTGGTGACCCGAGAGGCAGCGCGGGTAGGCAGGCAAGTGGGCGGGCGGGCCAAGCAGCCCACGCGTTATTAAACCTCTGAACGCCACGGCAAAGTCCTTCAGCGCGATGGTAACGATCTTTAAGCATGATGGCAGTACGACCGTTAGGCACGACGGCTTAAAGACTCAATGGGGTCACGAGGCCCTGAACCTTAACGGTCTGGTCAAAGGCCAGGCCATCATACCCAAGGGTCCTTTCGTCTTGCTCAACGGTCATACATTCGTGGGGTTCATTCCAGCGTCCTCGTAGATTGTGCCGGCGTGCTCAAGGGGGAGGGGTTGAGTCCCTTGGACGGGCATGTCATCCGGTGCAGCCACAGCTACAGGGACCGATCAGACCCTGGACACAATCCCCAGATAACCTGAAGATGTCTTGGACGAACTAGGACGAAGAACAGACGAAAAAGGGGAATATAACGAAAATGATAGTGAAAAAGAGAAGAGAGAAGAGAGAAAGTTATGAACTGGAACAGAAAAAAAAAAAACGGATACTTTGACGAAATCCTGATAATCATATATTTTCTATGGGAACTCGAGAGACCCAGTCTCCCGCCCACGTCAAAGGCGGCGGTACCGAGAGGAGGAGGAGCCCCTCCTGCTCCTCTACATTAAACAAGAATAATCAAGGTTCCGTATTTCCAAATTTTCTCTGAGGGAAAAAGTTGGGAGTTGCCTCGTGTATAAAGTTCGCTCGTCCAATATTCAGAACTTCGTGTCGTATTCAAGACTTCCCGTTTCCAGTAGAAAAGTTTCAAGAGATCCAGATTCCTCTGCGTGTATTTGGGTGGTTTTCCAGGCCTCGACCATGGCTCCAGGCGCTTCGTTCCAGCTAAGGGTGTCACAGACCCGAAGGTTCTGGAAAGGATTTCCACGTCCACTTGTGTCGTCAACTCCGGGCAGAAATCTAAAGCTGGGTTTTTATTATCTTGTACAGATAACGTGACGGTCTGCCTGTGGGCGGCATGGTAGTTCTCAGCGGAACAACCAATGGATTTTACACAGATCCGACTTGGTCCTTATTTGCCGTGATGTTATTACAAGTTAAGTGCTGGTTCTTCGGTAATGTTAGTTCTTGTTCTTAGGTAAAGCGCTAGTTCAAAGCTTAAGTACTGGATCTTCAGTACGGCTCGTCCTTTTATACTAGTCCTCAAAATATTTAGGCGAAGTTCTTGGGGGATTGCAACAATTCTCAAGTAAACTGCTGGCTCTTAGATATCTTAATTCAGGCAGAGCCGTATCCTGCACTCCTGTAGCGAAATTAAAAGTCTGTTCTATACTCCCCTAAAGAACTCAGAAGTTTCCTGCTACTTTATAGGTTTTAAAATCTATGATACAGAATCAAATCCTTCATAAGCAAAAGACTACAGGAACCATGCATTCTAGAAGCTATGAAAACTTGGAAACATCTAGTGCCCCAACTGAAGGAGTACAGGCTGGAGGATAAAGGTACCGTAGGGAGAGGAGGTCCTTCTGGTGACCACATTCTTTGATCTGCAGGTCTGAAGGTCAATTGGGGATATGCCTGCAGGGCCCACGAGCTGACCGCACCGATTTGGATATTAAAATGATGGGCTTTGGTGTGTATTTGAAAATGTAGGTTTTTTACGTATGCACAGGTATGTGTGTGTGTGTGTGTGTGTGTGATTATCTATTTGTAATTGCCTATTAGTACGGTACTAGAGAGACCTCTGTTCATGGGGGCCCCATCTCTCAAACTTAAGTGTCCCATTATTCGGCTTTTTAAATGTCTAACGTCTTAGTCCACTCACCCACAGTTCCCTCGCTACAGATGTACTTCTTGATAAATGTCCGAACCAGTTTCTTTTTATGATATTTTATTGTCCTATCTGTGCTGCTTTAAAGAGATGTTCCTTGTTCACGCTGTCCGTTTGATTCAGAAACTCTGAATCAAGTATTCAATTAATTCTCTCTTCCAAGCTGGGCAGGTTCATAGCCTCTAACCTCCTCCTGTAACTCATCTCTCATGTATCAGGTGCCATCTTCGCTGCCCTCCTCTGGAGCTTCTCCATTAGATCCATATTTATGTTTCTCTCAGTTCAATGTAGCGACCAAAACTGAGATGCGTACTCTAACTTGGGTCTAATATAAACTGTAAGTAGTTTAAATGAACACTTTATTCCTCTGCTTAAATGCAATTCTGACATTAATCAGGAGATACTCTGCTTACTTAACAGGTCTTCTAACATGTTGTTCTAACGCTAGGTTGGCTGTTATGCGAGCTTCTAAATCACTTTCACACACACGTACATGTTGTTTGTTTTCTGCTGGATTACGGTCATATCTAGAACTACCCTCACTGTGTCCTATCTATATCACTTCGGGTCTGCTTGGTCTGAACTTTCATCAACCCTCTGTCTGACAAGCTCTGGGAGTTCGTCCAAGTCCATTCCTAAGCTGACGCGGTCCTAGTTATTGCTTACCTCTGTGTCTGTCTGTTTACATAGGAGTTCACGAACAAGAGTCTACGTGAACCTCAAGGGATGTTAGTGTATCCACAACTTAACAGACAAAACTGTCTTCCCCCAAAAGAGACTAAATCGTCTCCTTGACCCTCGTTTCAGCACCCAACAATCCTGGCCAGCTGGCCAGGCTGATGGCACTAAACAAGTCATTCCTCGTGAAGCTGGAGCATTACAGAAGTCATTGTCTGTGAGAATGGAGCATTATGGCGGTGCTTCTCCGGGAGACTGATGAGCATTACGCCGGTCATTCACCATACGACTGGGATCCAAACCCATCAAACGTCGTGGACAGGAAGAGACGATCCTTCCTGAGGAGTACCGGAAACCCATTAATGGAGGATAAAGCTCATGAGGCATATAACATCGGGCTGACGACCGACTACTGACCCATCCGTCGTGCTAAACTGGAGGAAGTTTAACCACTGAGAGAACTTCCCATCCTGGGGATTTTAACCCCTTGAGCAGGCCAGTCCGACCCTTGGTTATTATGGCTGACTTGAACCCGAGTCTTAGTTAGGAGTCTGGTCCAAGGTTACGTCATCAGACCCACGGGTCGCAACGTTTTGCTCAAGGGCTGATCCGTCATGGTCAAGGGCAGTAGTACCGACGTCCTTAAAGAAAGATGAATCACACCCGATACACATCATTTACAGAGCTTTTCAGTCTTTCTCATTACTTCTAGATTTAGCAAATCTGGACGAGTCAGTTCATGCATAACTATCTGGTTGATGCTACGACACAGGTAGATTCATGTTCATAACATTAATGCAATTTTCAGGCCTTGCTTCTACGTGTTTCGCCAGTCGAACCTGGCCTACTGTCCACTTATTCCCTGCTGCCCACACGATACATGTCTGAAGTCCTCCTCAACAACTCACCACCAAAATAAAGTCACGCATTTCACTGTCAGCAAAGAAGTCTGTAACATCCATGAACTACTCCAAGCTAATCTCTATACCATTCTATCTAAACCAGTCGGAAAATCTATTACATTTAGTAGAATTCTATACATATCAAAACAATCTAAGAATGAAAGATTCTAAAGTGATTATCTAGCCCGAAAAACCTCACTGAATGATAAATTCTTCTTTCGGCAATCATTGACTTAACGATTTATCTACAAAACCATGGCTGGTTCCAAGAAGCTTGCAAGCATTGTACTCAAACTCCTCTAACTTCTTCCTATCTCTCTCTCTCTCTCTCTCTCCCCTCAAATAAAACAACAGCGCTCGCCATAAGATTTGAGCCAGCGGACGTCTGCGTGTGTGAAGGCGTCCTGCTGTACCTCGGCAGAAGCGTGTTCGTCTGTCGCCCAGCGGGAGGGCCACAGTTCCTGTCGGGACCCAGACAACCCCGGGGCCAGAGGTTGGCCCCCACCGGTGGTCAGGCTGTGTTCCCGAACACACAGGCTCCGCTGACGTCTGCCTGCCCGGCCTCCCGGTGAATAATTTACATGATGCTCGGCGTTGCTGCTCCGCCGTCCCCATATGGCAGCCAAAAATTCTTCGCGGTAAATAATTTTCAGAGACAGTAACGAGCAATCCGACGATGATTTGCGCAAGCAATAAAATCTGTTTGTGAAATCCACGATAATCACACGCATTCAGACTCATGTTAGGAAGATGCATACAATGGCATCCTGAACTGACAAAATCTCTTTGCAATACAAACATATATATATATATATATATATATATATATATATATATATATATATATATATATATATATATATAAGGACCAAGGTCAAAGTATTAAAGAGATACAAACCATTCAGTCTACTCGACTCAGCGTTCCGGACATCTCTTTTCCCATCTTCAGGAATCTGTTAAAGAAATGAAAAATCTTTGTAAAATAAAATTAGAATATATGAGAATACATAAGTGTTGACTGAAATTTCCAAAACTTATCTAAATATTTACAAACTACATAAACGACCAGAGGTTTTCTATAGTTTGAAGAACTTACAATCTCGTCGAAGAACCATCTAACTCCAGAGAGGTCCACCATTTCCTTGCTACTGTTTGTAGCGCAGCGTTGGATCTGCAGGAGCCCCGTACAGGAGGTCCTAAGGTAATATTAAATCAAGTGTGTGTGTGTGTGTGTGTGTGTGTGTGTGTGTGTGTGTGTGCGTGTGTGTTGTGAAAGAGGCCAAAAGGGGCGGGCAAGGGGGCAGCAGGATAGCCTCTCCTCCTATAGTATCTTCCATACGGAGGAACTGGAAGAGGAACCACGCAAGAATTTTTCCTCTGAAGTCCAGTCAACTGTTCCTGACGCTACCTCGTTCAAACGGGAAAGAGTGAATACCTACGAGAATATATATATATATATATATATATATATATATATATATATATATATATATCCTGCGGTGTCAGTCCCATCCGTCCGGGTAGCAGAAGGGGAAGACCACCACCACCAACAGAAGACAAGCAGCCTGTACCACCCTCGCCACCACCGCCATTATCGTCGATATCGGAAATCCTGGCCAATGGGTCCCTCATCATCCGGCTCCCGATACTCGAGGTGAGCCCGGCGGCACCATATTGCTGCTCCCCGGGCAGGTGAGCAGCGGCTGGCACTGGTCGGGCTTTTTGGGCATATCAGCTGCCAGGGGTCACTGTCACTGTCACCGTACAATCACCGACCATATAATCTTGAGCACACGTTCTCCTGCTGGTGTTCTAGAACTCTACCACTGCGGTCCGACAACTACTATGGTTCTCCAACCACCATCACTATAGTCCCAAAACCCCATCAGTATGGTTCCACAATCCCACCACTGTGGTTCGCATCCCTCTCCTCTGTGAACCACATAATATAGTAGTCAGACTTACATTTAGATCAACAATTTGCATTAATCATCCAGCCTGATGAAAATCTAGAGTATTACCTTCCACACCGAACACAATCATCGGAGGACGAATATCACTGAATATTTGTAGATATGAAGCTACAACGACAATTCCAATCCTTGTACAGTAAGCAAAATAACAGGAGGTGACGATACGTGTACCACACGCCCACACACATACGACCACGTGCACGTGTGTGTACACAAATATAAACACATGCACACGGGAGTACATATATGTGAACGCATGTGACACACACACACACACATCTTCATTACAACAACAACGTCCCAAACCAACAAGAAGAGATCAGTGTGATTATTATACTCACAAACCCATGGCAAGTCTTACTCAGTATCCCTACCCTAACAACCACACAAAGACTGGCTGGTTCAACCCAGCCACACCACAGTCACCACACCTACCACACACTGGTTGCTTATCCCTATCCACACCACCCATACCACATGTACCACATACTTATTGGTTCTCCTTAACCACATTTACCACAGCCTCTTGCCCGAGCCACAGTGCCCGAACCTAGCCTCTCGCCTTTCCAATCTGGCTATATTTTCTTTTTACCTTGGACACAAGGGCACGACCCCTGGGCACGATGGCCAAGCGGTCTAGCCTTCTGACATGACCCTTACATGTCAGGTCACAGGCCTGGACATTAAGCCTATGGGTCGTAACCCCGTGTTCAGAGCTGATACCGGCATGCTCAGCGGGTTAACTAAATATCCAATCGACCTAAATATACTCTATCAATGCTGACTTAACCCCTCCTGGGCTCCCAACTATCAAGGGGCACTATGAGGAAACAGTCCCAGACAAATCCACTTATAGTTGGGGGAAGTATAGATACAACGAATGGCGGAAAAAAAAATAATTAACTCTGTAAACATTCATAAACAGACAAAACCTTTCCGACCAACAATTCTTTTGAGGAAAGAATGATCTGTTGCTCCGTGAGCTTCACTATATCTCTGTTTTTTGTCTTTTCATGTAAAGTCGATGATGTATTATTAGCGGATATTCAGACGGACATCGAGAACTAAAGAACTGTTATCTAGATGCTTAAACAGACTGGTTCATTCAACAGAACGTCAGTCATGGCGACGATGGGGTATCAAGCATTTTTTTAGCCCAGATGACAATTCAGCTTTTCCTTCTTTTTCTCGCCCGTTCTCCTGCTGGAGGACGTCATCCGGTTAACGATGCAATTACCCGCCGAGGCACTGAAGAGAGATTTTTTTTTCGCAGGGCGCCGTGTTCATACGTCATGCGGATCAAACCAATCATAACATTTTAAGTAATGACGTCAAGCAACCGACCAATCAGAACGATACTCGACAATGGCATAATGTAATATCGTCTAACACGTAATTAGGTAATCTAGAGTTTTCACAGCGACATTTTTCGTCCAGTGTCGTGCAAAATGATCGCCTGCATGCATAATCTACCATGAAGCAAGAGAAATAACATTTATTTTCTTTTTTAATTTTTGTTCCTGGATGTAAACAGGTTATCAGGAGCCAAAAGCCACCGAGCAGAATCCACTCAGCACGTTAAACATACAAAGAAAGAGTATATATCTATATATATATATATATATATATATATATATATATATATATATATATATATATATATATATATAT
>JAYMFT010196651.1:0-11758 GCA_038088735.1 Panulirus argus
CATCATCCCTGAAAGATTTTGGGGAGTCATATGTAGTTGCCCTTGACATATCTAAGGCTTCTGACAGGGTGTGGCATTGGGGTCTCATCTTTAAGCTCCCCTCTTTTGGCTTCCCTCCCTCACTTTGCTCCTTGATATCTAGCTTCCTCTCTGACCAGTCTATCTCTGTGGCTGTTGATGGATCAGCTGCCCCCTTTTTTCTGTCAACACCAGTGTCACTCAAGGTTCTGTCATGTCCCCTACACTTTTTCTCCATTTTCTAAATGATTTTCTCTCCTTCACAAATAATCCAATGCACTCATACGCAGACAACTCAACACTGCATTCATCCACATCCTTTGATTCTGCTCCCTCTTTTCTCACTTGATCTGCATCTCGTCTTGACATAGCCTCGCCAGTAAACTCAGACTTGAACGGGATATCTCAGTGGGGTACACAAATCTTGTTACGTTTAATGCCTCCAAGACCCAATTTCTACCCATCATTCTATCAAAAACTCTTCACAACTCTCGTCACTTCTTTGACAGTTCTGTAATTCCACCTCTTGACTCAGTGAACATTCTTGGTATTAGAGTAACACACACACTTTCTTGGAAACCCAATATTACAGAAATAGCTAAATCTGCCTCTAAGAAACTGGATGTCCTGTTTAGATGTCAGAACTTCTCTTGTGAACAGTTGCTCTGTTTATAGAAGGGATTGATTCTTCCTTGCATGGAATGCTGCTTTCACATTTGGGGTGATTCTAGCTCTGTTTCCTTACTCAGAGTTGAGTCGAAAGCAGTCCTACTTATAAACTGTCCCAGGCTAACTTCCAAACTTGACCCCCTTTCCCTATTCTGCAGTCTTGATTCACTTTCCGTATTCTATAGGTATTACTTTGGTTTTTGCTCCTGAGAGCTTGCTGCTTGTGTGCCCTTATCACTAGCTAGACTACGCAGTACTCAGCAAGCTACTGCCTCACATCATTATTGTGTGGCCATTGGCAACTCAAGGGTGGGCCATTTTGATACCTGCTTCTTTCCCTACATGTCGAAGCTTTGGAACTCTCTACTTTTTCATATCTTTCCCAATAACTATGACCTGGCACATTTCAAAAGACAGGTCTTTCACTTTCTCAAAAGTTTGTAAATACTTTCCCTTCTCTTTCTTTTTCTGTTTTATAATTCTCTCTGTATTTCAATTAAGGCCTGGCTTTGATGTGGGCTTTTGTCTATGACCGGAGCCTTCAGTATTAAAAAAGAAAAATTCTTCAGTGCCCCCAGAGCCTTCGCCCCATCATCCATAGTGTGACTCACTTCCGCCTCCATGTTTCCATTCGCTGCCATGTCCACTCCCAGGTATCTACAACACTTCATTTCCTCCAGTTTTCTCCATTCAGACTCACTTCCCAGCTAACCAGTCCCTCAACCTTGCTAAACCAAATATCCTTGATTTTATTCACATTTACTCTCAACTTTCTCCTTTCACACACTTCCAGACTCAGTCATCAGCTTCTACAGTTTCTCACTTCAACTGCCACCAGTGCTTTATCATCAGTAAACAACAGCTGACACGTTTCCCAGGCATTCTTATCCCATACAGACTACATACATGCCCCTCTCTACAAGACTCTTGCATTTACTTCCCTCAACACCCCATCCATAAACAAATTAAACAACTATAGTGACATCATACACCCCTGTCACAGATCACCATCACTTGAAACCATTTACTCTCCTCTCTTCCTTCTCATACACATACTGTACACCCTTGATAAAAACTTCTCACTGCTTTTAGCAGCTATCCTCCCACCATATATTTTTAAGACCTTTCTCAAAGCTTTTCTATCAATCCTATCATATGCTTTCTCTAGATCCAAAAATGATGCATACAAAACCATCAGTTTTTCTGAGTATTTCTTGCACACATTCTTCAAAGCAAATGCCTGATCCACTCATCCTTTACCAGTTCTAAAACCACTCTTCTCCTCCTCAGTCTGTACATGCCTTCACCCTCTCAGTCACTACCCTTCCATACAACTTGCCAGGCACACTCAGCAAACTTATAACCCCAATAGTTTGAACGCTCACTTTTATTCCCCTTTGTGTTTATACAGTGACACTATGCATGCATTCTTCCAATCTTCAGGCACTTCATTATGATCCATAAAAACAATGAAATTCCTAACTAGCAAGTCAACAACACTGTCACCCCCTTTCTAATTAAATTCAGCTGCAATACCACCCACTCGAGTTGCCTTGCCACATTTCGTCTTACATAATGTTTTCATCACCTCTTCTCTCTTCAAACTGCTCTCCATGAATCAGTCATTTCACATACCACCCCTACCCAAACATCCTATATCTGCCACCTTCTCATTAAATGCATTCAGCAATTCTTCAAAATAATCACATCATCTATTCCTCACCTCATCATTCTTGTTACTACATCCTTTTTTGCCTCCTTTACCAATTTTCCTATTTGTTCTCTTGTTTCTTGCACATTATTAACTTCCCTTCAAAATATCTTATTCTCCATAAAGTCTACTGGTATTCAGTTACCTCAACTCTCATTTGCCCTCCTTTTCAACCCCTGCAACTTGACTTGTAGCTGCTTTCTCTTATACTTCCCCCAATCATTTATACTTCTTCCCTGTAAGCACTGCCGAAATGCTTTACTTTACTTTTTCATCTCATACCTTACTACCCTCTCTAAGCTGCCCACCTTCTACATGCCACATGCATCTCTCACACACGCCAACACCGTGTCTCTAAATACCACCCATTTATCACCCACTCCCCTTGCTTCATTTATTCTCATCTTTTACCATTCCACATTCAATTTCTCCTGCTATTTCTTCACACAAGTCTCCTTTCCAAGATCACTTACTTGCACCACTCTCTTCTCACTGATACTCTTTCCTCTTTTCTAAAAACCAGTACAAATCTTCACCCCTCTTTTCCACAAGATGGTGATCAGAGATCCTACCAGCTAAACCTCTCAATACATCTAAATCCAAAAGTCTCTTTTATTCACTCATCGGTTAGTAATCCAATAATGCTTGCTGACCATTTTCCTGCTCACATAGTTATACGTGTGAATGTCCATCCCTTTGGACTGGGTATTTCCATTCACCTGTGCTTTTTCAGTATACAACTCCACAAGCTGTTCACCTTTTCCATTCATGATATTGATTGCTCCAAAACCCCAGTTATACCCTCATTTGCTACATTACCATCCTGCTTGTTGAAGTTGCTCCAAAGTCAACCCAGCTATTCATCCACCACTAGGAGTTGGTTGATGAATTAGGTACTTGGCTTAGGCTTGGGTATGTATGTATATATATATTTGTTTTTCATACTTGATCGCCATTTCCCGTGTTAGCAAGGTGGCGCCAGGAAAAAGACGAAGAAAAGACACATCCACTCACATATACATATATAACATATACGCATATACACCTACATATATGTATTTTTTTCATACATACTCGCCATTTCCCATGTTAGCAAGGTAGTGTTCAAGAACAGATGACTGAGCTTTAGTGAGAAAACTCCTCATTTGGCTACATCTGTGTCCCTTTTTTTGGAAAAGTAATACTGGAGGGGAGGATTTTCAGCCCCCTGTTCCCACCCCTTTTAGTCGCCTTCTACAACACCCAGGGAATACATGGCAAGTATTCTTTCTCCCCAATCCCCAGTGTGGTTGAGAGAGCAGAAGAGGGTGTGTTGAAATGGTTTGGACATATGGAACAAATGAGTGAGGAAAGGTTGACAAAGAGGATATATGTTTCAGAGATGGAGGGAACAAGAAGAAGCAGGAGACCAAATTGGAGGTGGATGGATGGAGTGAAAGGGATTTTGAGTGGTTGGGGCCTGAACATGCAGGAGGGTGATAGGTGTGCTTGGAATAGAGTAAAATGGAACAATGTGGTATACCGGGGTCGATGTGTTGTCAATGGACTGAACCAGGGCATGTGAAGCGTCTGGGGTAATCCATGGAAAGGTCTGAGGGGCCTGGATGTGGATAGGGAGCTGTGGTTTCAGTGAATTACACATGACAGCAAGAGACTGAGTGTGAGCAAATGTGGCCGTTTTGTCTGTCTCCTGGTGCTACCTCGCTGGCGTAGGGGGTGGCGATGCTATTTCATGTGAGGCAGGGTGGCATCAGGAATGGATGGGGGCGAGCAAGTTTGAATATGTACATGTGTATATATGTATGTGCATGAGTATGTATATGCATGTATACAGGTAGTCATCGACTTATGACTGCGATCGGTTCCGACAGACCAGTCATAAGTCAATCTGGTCGTAAGTCGACCTATGTTATAATTACCTTAGGTATATTATACAGTCTAATGATATTATAATCATCTTTATATCATATTATAAGAACATTTTCTTTTCTCATTATTATTATAACCATTGTATCACCACTATCTTAGTAGTTATCATCTTTCAACACATTCTACACGGTTTTGTTATTCTTTATTATGTTCGTCAAGTTTGAATCATCTTATTGTTATTATGTTTGTCAGGTTTAAGTCAAACACTATACAGCATAGTACAATTGGTTTAATATTTGCTGGGAGCTTTGTGCGGGGCACAGGAATGATGTGAGCATCCCCAGCACTTAGCCTCCCAGCCTCCTGGCAGCGCCAGGAGCTGGCCCAAAACTGTCGTACGGAAGTGACCATAAATGTGGTCAGTCATAGGCCGCATAGGTCATAAGTTGAAGACTACCTGTATATGTATATGTTGGTGTATATATGTATGTACTGTGTATATATGTACATGTATGTATATATGTGTGTATGTGGGGGAATGGGTCTTTCTTCGTCTGTTTCCTGGCGCTACCTCGCTGAAGCAGGAAACAGCGATCAGATATAATAATAAAAAAATAAATATACACATACATACATAAGACCTCATACTGAAATTATGTAATGTAAAACTAAAAACTGGTTTAAAAACATAAATCTGAGCTTATTACACACTACTAACAAACTTTGGGACGTTAGGGTTATTAATACAATATATGGCTCTGATGTGTCTTGAGAATTCCATCAAAATCTGTTTTAATTGTTGAACACGTAAAACTCAATGTGATTTTTAGGTGAACATCAATAAGAACACTTTGCCTTTTATGTTTAACAATGTTCATTTTTCAAAAATAACTGATCACAAATGTAAATACTATGGAAGATAGATATCATCCAAAATGCATGTAAAATAAGCTTAGGATACATTTGTGGTGACATGTACAACTTGTAGAATTCAAGTAATTTAACATTTCAATTGAAGATCTTTGTATTCCTTGGTATTTGTCTATAAATTTTTTTCCATAATCACTGTTGCACTATAAATCTATCAGTTCTATTCATAACTCTTCATGAGCTGTGTCAACATTAACAGGAAATGGATATGTAATTTTTTTCTTTTTATGTTGCAGGCTCCAGTCATGGACAAAAGTCCACATCAAGGCCAGGCCCTAACTGAAAAATAGAAAGAGAATTAAGAAACGGGAAGAAAAGACAGGGAAGTATTCATGAATTTTTGAGAATATTAAAGACCTGTTATTGGGAAAGACATGAGAAGGTAGAGAGTTCCAAAGCTTCGACTTGCAGGGAAAGAAGCAGTTATCAAAATGGTACACCCTTGTGTTGCTGATGGCCACACAATAATCATATGACGCTGCAGCTTGCTGAGTATTGCTTGGTCTAGCTAGTGGTGGGGGCACACAACCAGCCAGCTCTCGAGAGCAAAAGCCAAAGTAATACCTATAGAGGAGGGAAAGTGAACCAAAATTGTGGCATAGGACTAGGGGGTCAAGTTTGGAAGTAAGCCTGGGACAGTTTATAAGTCGGACCGCTTTCGACTCAACTCTGTCAAGTAAGAATACAGAGTTAGAACATCCCCAAATGTGAGAACAGTACTCCATACAAGGACGAATCAATCCCTTGTATTAACAGAGCAACTGTTCAAAAGAGAAAAGTCACAACATCTGAACAAGACACCCATTTTCTTAGAGGAAGATTTAGCTATTCCCATAATGTGGGGTTTCCAAAAAAGAGTGGATGTTACAGTAATACCAAGTATGTTCATCGAGTCAAGATGTGGAATTACAGAACCATCAAAGGAGATATGAGAGTTGTGAGGAGTTTTCATTAGAGAGATTGGTAGAAATTGGGTCTTGCATGCATTAAACTTGACTAGATTTTGTGTACCCCACTGAGATAACCTATCTAAGTCTGATCTTAATGGGAAAGCTGTGTCAAGGCGAGATGCTGATTGAGAGAGAAAAGAGGGAGCAGAATTGAAGGATGTGGATGAATGCAGTGTTGAGTCATCAGCGTATGAGTGCATTGGATTATTTGTGGAAGAGAGAAACTCGCTGAAAAAAAAGGAGAAAAAGTATAGGGGACAGGACAGACCCTTGAGGGACACCGCTGTTGATTGAAAAAAGGGGAAGGCTTATCCATCAACAACTATAGAAATACATCGGTCAGAGAAGAAGCTAGATATTAAGGAACAAAGTGAGGGAAGGAAGCCAAAAGAGGGGAGCTTGGAGATGAGACCCCGATGCCATACTCTGTCAAAAGCCTTAGATATGTCAAGAGCAACTACATATGACTTCCCAAAATCTTTCAGGGATGATGACCAAACATTAGTGAAATAGGAAAGAATATCACCAGTGGATCTCACATTATGGAAGCCAAACTAGTGATCAGATAGAAGACTGTAATTTTCAAGTTGTTTAAGGATATGGGAGTTGAGGAGGGATTTAAAGACTTTGGAAATGGTAGATGTCAAAGCAACAAGACAATAGTTAGAGGGGTCAGAATGGTCACCCTTCTTAGGGATGGGATGTATCAAAGCATGTTTCCAAGAAGGAAAAGTTTTGGATTTTAAACAGAAATGGAATAGACAAGCAAGCACAGAGGCAAACTCTTTCAGTACATGGGGATGGATGCCATCAGGACCATAAGCCTTGCCTGTGTCCAAAGAAAGAAGTGCTTTTCGGACAGTCCGAAAAGAGATTACAGGAAGAGTCATAGGATTAGTAAGAGGAGCATCATGGGGTGAGAGAATGTTTGAGTAATCCAAGGTGGAGTTAGAGAAGAAACGGGAACCAAAGAGAGTTGCCTTGTCAACGAGAGAGACAGCTATAGTACCGTCAAGATGGAAAAGTGAGGGAAAGGTAGAGCGACAGAAGCTGTTAGAGATGCCCTTAGCTAAAGACCAGAAAGATGTATCAGTGGATGGCGAGGAGAGGTTATCACACTTCCTTTAAATAAAGGAAGGCTTTACCTCACAGAAAATGTGCTTGCAACAATTACAGGCAGTGAGAAAAGCTGTACAGGAGCCAGAGGAAGGAGGGGTTTTCCATGCCCAATATGCCTGATCCCTTGCCTGAATGGCCTCAGATCAGGAACAGTCGAACCATGGATTGGATGAAGTAGTAGTCTTGGAGGAAGAAGGAATAAATACTTCCATTCCCATAAGTATAACTCTGTTATGTGTTTGGCAGAAAAAGAAGCATCACCACATAAGAGACAGTAATTTACCCAAGGAGTCATAAAAGAAGTTACGCAAGTTATTCCAGCAGCTTTATTTAGGTGCCAGTATTTATGCTTAGAGGGAGCTGCTGGAGTGGGAGGTGCCATTAGAACAGATACATTTATGAGAGTATGATCAATCAGGGCAAGATTGTTTATTTACAGCGAGATGGACTGGAGGTGAAAAACAAATCCAGAATATTAGGAGAGTAGTCATTGCAGTCAGGTATATGTTTGTAGTTCAATTTCAAAAGCATATACACTGACAAACCTTGATTCAAATTCTTCTTTTACAGTACATACATGCATCATCTGCATATTTAGTCACACTATATGTGCTGATGGTACATGAAACATGCGCTGTACATTATACTGCACTGTTTATTGACAACTGATTTTCCCAGAAATATACCTTATTTTTGAATGCTTTTATGTGATCAGCAATATTGTTAACAAACTGATCTTTTCCCTGAAGCTTAGTTTTCACTTCATTGAAATGAACATTCAAATCTAAAAAGGCCAAGTCTAATAGCCAATTAATGCCGGATAACTACTGTACTGGCTTCCTTTTCATTTCCAACATTTTTACCTCATCAAGAATGAGATAAAATCTTATTAGTATTTTTCCTCTGCTTAGCCATAATGCTTCGCAATGATTGATGAAATAGTGATATTTTGAAACAAGATCACTTAAAAATTTTTTAAACTGCCTGTGAAAAAGTTTAAGGCTTAAGCCATTTAGCAATTAGTTTGCTGACAGAATAACTTAGTTTTGTACTACCTTCAGCATTAACATCTCAATCAACAAAAATACTTTTTTTTATAGCTGTCCTTTGATTTCATCATATTTTTCTGCATGTTTTGATGTACTGAATACTGTATTCTTTATTCACTACACCAGATTCTGAACATATGAAGCAAACTATCCTGGTTTTGAAACAAAAAATTATTTTTTCAGTCCTATTATTATTCAACTATCTACATTCACAATTAAGTTTTCTCTTCTTCACAACAGACTGTGCCACAATGTGTCTTGAAATCATATCAGTTCTATAATAATACAATAAAACTTCTGTTACCTAAAATGTTTGGGAAAATATGCCATTTCAGAAAACAAAAATACCAGTATTCAAGTTTTATTTTCAATACTTAAATAATTAAAAAATACCCATCCCTCACTTTATGAGTGGGTTATGTTGGTTATGTTCTGTTAAAACCTTGCAATAAGAAAAATACCACATAGCATCAGACAATTCTTCCAATACCTTCATGTTATGTAGCATCTTACACTGAATAAACTTATCTAGCAATCCCTTACTTGCTTGAAATGCTCTGGCTTAGCTGCATTGGCTTCCTTACATAAACTCTCATGAGCTTTCAATGCTTTAGATCTGAGTTGCTTTTCTTCTTTGTCTCATGATCTATGTATATCTATCTATCCATCTATCTATTTCTCTGATGCCTATTCCCTCTGGGCACTCCCATCAAAGGGGTGGCCACATCAAAAGAGTCTAGATAAGTATTTACAAAGTGTACCAGACCAGCCAGGTTGGTGTAGTTATGTAGGTCTATGGGCCGCAGCGTAAAATAACTTGGTCGACCAACAATCTAGCTCTGCAGCATTGAATCAACTCAAACTGTAGTGGTAGAAAACCTCCCGATGATACTGCAAGGTATAGGCAAAGTAACACTGAGTATTCTAGGAAGATGCACAAATGGAGGCAAGCAAGTATGAATATGTACATGTGTACATGCATGAGTATGTGTATGTATGTATATATGTATATGTTGATACGTATATGTATGTATTGTGCGAGTGTGTGCATGTGTGTGTGTGTGTATATATGAGTGATGAAAGGTTAACAAAGAGCAATCAAGTATAATAAATTCATATTATCATTATTATTATCATTATCATTATTACTATCATTATTATCATTATCTTTATTAATATTATTGTTATTATCATCTTTACAATACATGACTGAAATTTCCTGCATCAGCAAGGTGGAGCCGGGAAACAGACGAAGAAAGATCCATCCACTCATATACACACATATATACATGCTCCCACATACATGTACACACACACATACAAGAATATAGTGCACTTTCATTGAACACTTAGTGCCCTCCAGCAGCAGGGACTCGAGCCTGGGAGCTTTTGCGTGGTGGATGGGAACGCTAACCACTTGGCGATCATAGCCAAGTGGTTGGCATTCCCAACTGCATCGCAGGGGATCCTTGGTTCGAATCCTTGCTGTTGGAGGACACTATGTATACACAGATGTATCATTATTATCATTATACTTGATTGATGTTTCCTGCATTAGTGAGGTAGCGCCAGGAAACAGATGAAGCAAGATACATCCACTCAAATACACACATATGTACACACATGTACATATATGCACAATACATACATAAACATACCAACATATACATACACATGCATATAAACATGTACACTTGCTCCAAAAAGTATCGGTGCATACTTTCAGTTAAACATTTTGAGACCAGTGACGAGAAGTATTGTGAAAGGAGAGTTGTTTCAGCCATATGTTGGCAGCCCTGTAATCCTGCTGAGATGCCAGCGTTTATAAAGGGTGTTTTTAAACAACTCCTACAGACCTATACCATTAAATAGTAAATGAAAAACTGAATTAAATCATTTAGGGTAAAAATGCAAAATTATTCACTATTAATGAATTAAAGTGCATAAAGTGATATTATTAAGGAACACCCAAGCAGGGGCTATAATCTGAATGTGGGCTGATGTGCCCACCTCCCCAACTCTTTCCTCCCTTCCCTTCCTCCCCTCCACCTCTTTCCTCTCATCCCTTCCCTCCTCCTCCTCCACTTTACCCTCCATATAAATAATCTCCCTGTGCTATTTTGATGAACTGTAACATAATTCTGATGACGAACAGAGACATTATTGTCTATGTGCATACATTTTTATAATGCTTATGATATGCCTTAATATTATTAAGCCACACTTTGACATATTTATCTAATACTCTTATCATCTTTGTTTCAGTTCGAGTTTTTCTTTTCGGAGCTTCAGGATCGTATAATTGTAACCAATAGAGGTCAATATTCACTATGTGATCTCGAATCATCTGCTGAGCCATAGTGTTATTTTCTTGTCATAATGATTTTACTTAACTAATAGTATCACATAAATATCACATAAATAGTCTGTAGGGGTTGTTTTAAAACACCCTGTATATAGAGATATATTTCGAGAGTCATTCCACACATTTCGAATGACTATATAGAAGCACCAATATATTGATCATTTTCATTGTCTGCGTAATCTATGGTCAATTTGATAATATTGGTTATGTTAGTGACTCAAATGAGAGTGAGAGATAAGTCGTTATCAGCCAATTGGCAACATTACCAAGTGGAGAGAGGCGTAATAATGTTTCACTTACCAACATTCCTGAAAAATCACAGCGCTCATAAATCAATATGAAATTGTCGATCATAATGCACACAGATAGTTTTTGGAGTGAGTGTACATATTCATACTTGCTCGCCTTCATAAATTCCTGACGCCACCCAGCTCCACAGGAAATAGCCTCACCACTCCCTGCATCCAGCCAGGTAGCACAAGGAAACAGTCGAAAAAGGCTACAATCGTTCACATGCAGTCTCTAACTGTCATATGTTATGCACCGAAACCACAGCTCCCTAACCACATCCAGAGCCCAAAGACCTTTCCATACTTTACCCCAGACATTTCACGTGCCCTGGTTCAGTCCATTGAAAGCACGTCAATCCCAATATACCACATCATTCCATTTCACTCTATTCCGTGCGTGCCTTTCACCCTCCTGCATGTTCAAACCTCAACCGCTCAAGATCCCTTTCACTCCAACCTTACACCTCCAATTTGGTCTCCCATGTCTCCTTGTTCCCTCCGCCTCTGATACATATATTCTCTTTGTCAACCTTTCCTCACTCATTCATTCCATATGTCCAAACCATTCAACATATCCTCTTCTACTCTTTCAACCACACTCTTTTATTTCCACACATCTCTCTTACCCTTATATTACTTACTCGATCAAACCATCTCACATCACATATTGTCCTTAAACGTCTCATTTCAAACACATTCACCCCTCCTTCGTACAACTCTATCTATAACCCAGGCCTCACAACCATATAATATTGTTGGAACTACTATTCCTTCAAACATACCCATTT
>JAYMFT010196662.1:0-11758 GCA_038088735.1 Panulirus argus
AAAAAGAAAGAGAGAGAGAGAGAGAGAGAGAGAGAGAGAGAGAGAGAGAGAGACTGAACTGGTCATAACTCGCTCACCATCTTAATGCCGACTTCTGAGCCAGGTAGGAAGCTCTTATGTGGATCCTTATGATTAAATAGCTGCCACACCTCCTGGTAGATTCCACTTTTTGCACTCTGAAAGCAAAAACCTCAATTGATATCAAACTTGTCTCATCATCCTATTACATCTCAGCATACCACATAATGCTGCTAACTTAAACCATGTGGTTGCTACATATTTTATGAAAGTGTGATCTGAGAACGAATCACTGTACATTCCAAGAAATAATACATGGTCAATAGCTATGACATGTAAGATTGCAAACTTTGCTCAAGGTTGCAGATTGGTCAGGACGTAACAGTTTTCATTGAGGGAGTAGAGTCATGTGGAACATTATAAAGAATAGCATTTATCCCCTATTCCTCCAAGACGAACTTTTCTTCAATCCCCATGGTACAACCGTTTTTGTTCTGAGACCATTCAGGCAAGGGATCAGGCATATTTGGCTTGGAAAAACTCTCTTTCAAGTGACTCCCATTCAGCATTCTCACTGCCCATAACATTGGTCAACAATTTTTTTTGTTTTGTCCCACAAGGTAAAATAGATGGACCTTATAGCACTTTTTACGCTCAATTCGAGTCTGCTTTTGTAATTTTTTTATCAGGTATAGTTTTTCGGTGACAGAAATTAAATTTCACAATAAGTGTAATTACTCATTCATAAATAAGGCTGGAATTTCACTTAAAAACTTTCCTCTAAAATGTAGAGTTATACAATTTACTTCTATATTTGGCTTCAGAAACATCCTTTCTTAGTGTCCAGCAGTAATCTGCCAACATAGAGGGGCTCCACTTTCCTTGGCATCGCTTTTCCATGTCCAAAATGTTATGGTGAAATCTTTCGCCGTGCTCATCAATGACTGCTCCAACATTTTCTCGGAAAAGTCTAAGTGCGAGTCCAAAAAGTGGATTTGTAGACTCATATATGCACCCCAGGGCTTTATATGAAGTCAATAGATCTTTTGCATCTTTACATCACAGTAGTTTTCAGCTCTATGATTCCCCCAAAAATTGAAAACTCTCTTAAATGACAGCCATGCGATTTTTTCTACTTCATTTAGCTCTTCATCGAAGTTTTCATCTCGAAGCAGTTCCCAGATCTGTGGTCCTACAAAAATACCCTCCTTGATTTTCGCATCACTGATTCTGGGAAATTTGTTCCTCAAATATGTGAATCCATGGCCAGTTTTATTCATACCTTTAGCGAAGTTCTTCATCAACCCCGAGCTTAATGTGCAAAGGAGGCAGATAAATTTTCTTATGATCAACAAAAGGAGGACTGATGACATTCTTCTTCCATGGAGTCAGTGATGTTCGTTTTGACCACACGTTCTTTACATAATGATATCTCTCGTCCCCGCTGTCCCACTCACAGAGGAAACAACAGAACTTCGTGTGACCAAGTTGCATTCCGAGCAAAAGTGCAACAACCTTTAGGTCACCACATACACTACACTAAAGTCACCAAACTTAATTTTTTCCAGTGGAAGCTTCATGTTATCATACGATTCCTTCATGTTAGCTGCATGAGCCAGAGGAACGGAGGGGAACTCATTTATGTTGTGGAGGAGACCCGCTTTCAAGCTTGCTTCTGATGAGTCAGTAAACAAGCGCCTCTCACCTGTGTTATATTCGTGGCCAAGTGCCTCCATAACAGAACGAACACCATTGCGAAACACCAGACCATCTTCAAAGGAGAAAAATTCTCTGAAAACGACATGGCGATCACGTTAAAGACAAACTTTCGTTTCATTCTGGAGAAGATTCCAGCCCTTTAACCTGTAACCCAAGAGTTCGGCTTACTTCTTAGACAAATCGCGGACAAGATCACTGAGATCTTGATTCAGCAAATGTGGTTCACTTGAAGAACAGCTTCAAATGGTGGATCCATTTTGTCCTCTACTTGGTCTACTTTCTCATCACCAGACTCTTCGTCACTCAGGGTCATATTTCTTGCAGGCACTGGCACAGGTAATTCATAGCAGATGGTAAATTCGGATATTTGACAGTATACTTGGATTTTAATGTTATACCATCTATATTTGTCAGCCAGAAGTAGCAATCCGAAGCGTGATCTTTGAGTTCTCTCCAGACCATTGGAATGGCAAAAGGCATACGGTGTGAACCTTTTGCCCATTCTGTGAGAAGCTTGACACACGTGACACAACAAATACAAGGGGAGGGTGCAACTTTTATTCTGGTCATCCACTTTACAACCAAAGTAATGCTCAAAGCATCTCTTAATGAAGGTTGTAAATGAAGGTTTTTGTGATATGTGTGTCAGTTCACCGCAGATGTAGCAGAAAGAATTCGGACTATTTACACAGTGTCTCGGCACCGTAATGGTGGATGGAGTATCAGCACAACATTTGAATACGCAAAGCACAATCTGTCAACAAAGTGGAAAAGACACTGTTTACCCATTGAGTTCTAGCCTGCAACTGACAGAGAACTGCTACTCAGGAGAGGGCACTGTTTGAATGTCCTAACATTTCCAGTCGTGTTTCTGCAGGCCCCTGGTGACTCATTTATCTCGGCTTGTGCTTTCAAAAAGAAGCTATTGCACTTCACAAACAATGAAAGTAGCTGTGTTTGTTGAACTTTTTATTTCAAATGCTCCGTTGAGCACTTTGTTGACCAGAGACATTATTAAAGAAAATCCCGATTTGGGTTTTAATGGCGTTTAGACGGTTGGGAAGTGAGTAAACATAATCGAAGTATTCTTCAGACGAGATTTCACTCTGTGTACTGTACATCTAAAGACAACACACAATCTGTCTTCTTTTTCCTAACGTGATTTCACTCTACAGATACTATGAGCACACTAAACAAGTACGTATTGTCTGCATATCATTTACACAGACAGAACTTTACATGAACAGGTGAGCAAATAGCTTTATCACGAAAAAGATGTTATTATTAACACTACAGCTGTTCTTTCTTTATTCTAATGATATGTAAATGATCATCTCCTCCTTCTCCTTCTACCCTGGGGCTACAGAGGTAGTGGGCGCTTATACAACACATACGAACATGAGGCAGTGGCGAACACACTTTATGGCTTCTTTTCAGTCGTACTTTCTCATCATATTCGCTAAACACACTGTACATTACTATCATTTACATATCATGACGCAATCAAGGCCTTCTGGGCGAAAGAAAAAAGTAAAGGAAAAATAAAGTAGAAAATAACCAGGGCTTCGCGGGTGTTTGTAAACTTAACCGTTAAAGGTAGAAAGGTTATATGAAGACGGAAAGAGAAAAGAGGAAAAAGAATTTCACAGTTTAGGTGCTCGAGGAAAGGAGTAAGTGCCATAACAGTCAGTCCTCGAGTGGCTGGTCTCCACACAAAAACTGTGGGAAGCAGCAGGCAGACACATATCACGGGCTCACACCTTGGGACTGGGGACAAATGCAGACAGCTCGCGAGAACAATGGCCAAAATGATTGCAGAATGAAGAGAGAGCAGCAACATCGCTGTGTACGGAAAGGGATGGCTGAATGCTGAAGGTTGTAGAGAACTGACGCCAGGAGAATCAGTGAGACGGAAAGCTTTTCATTCCGCTCTGGTTAACAAAGAGGTGGAGGATGAGCCAACCAAAATGTGTGAGCAGTATCCATACTTGGTCAAATAAAACTTCGGTGAATATGAGACCGATGCTCACGTGAAAAATGATTACGGCGTCTACACAACACCGTCATTATTTGGGAAGCAGAGCTTGTGATGTTGATTATATGAGATTGCTATGACAGGATGGAGGAAATGGTTATGACCAACATGTTTATGTTATAATAGAAAATAGGAGATGGCATAGGTTCAGTGGAAGAAGATGGGGCGGAAGATTAGAAGCTGAATCATCCAGTTTGAGTTGGCGAAAGATAAGGCAACTAAAAGAGTAGCTCCATAAGCTGGAGAGTTAGCAATAGCTCCGAATTGGCACTGGGAAATTATAGTGGGTTGTGCTGTCACATAATTCGAAGAATTAAGAGGCTGAAGCAAACTAACAGAAAAAAGAAAGACAAAGACATATGTGAGTTATGTGTTGCTTTGTGTTGTGTGAGAGAAACAGACGTTCTGGTACAGGAGATGAACACATGTGGACAAAACAAAGGAAAATAAAGGCAGTGATCTGGACCTATCCTGGAAGGGGATATGTAAAAAGCGCCGCGGTGCTGGCCGACTGCACCCCAGCCACTGTATCCCTCCCGAAACCCAAGCGTTAGTATCTATCTCCCTGGTCGGTGGCTCCCTACCACCCACTACTACTATTACTAAATAATAGTTGTAGTAGGTGTCACCAGCTACACGTAAAACAATAAGCAGATGACTTAATCGATACTAATGATGCAGTAATTGCTTCTGTATTCTAAAAGGAGCTCGGTTTTCATAATTCATTTGATTCCTTTTACTCTGAAGCTGAATGGAAGATGAGTACTTATAAAACACATTTCGAGACGTACAATTTTCCTTTTCATGATTGTAACTGCATTGCACGGAATTAGTCCCAAGTGGATGGGTTCAGAAATGCTATAGAAAAATTCCCAAAGGCCAATGTAAAGTTATAGCCTCAAGAAAACTCTTAACATCTATATGTTTTCACTAACAACAATTAGTATTTTTCAATGTCAGAAATCGCTTAGAAACATTTTGGTTCTGTTCAAGTTCTAACTCATCCCTCCAGAAACAGAATTCTTTCCCTCTTCTACTTCAATAGAAATTTATATTGTATATAAGCTTACCTCTATGAATCTTCCTGTGTATCGTATATTTTTTACGATAGTAGGGAAATATACCAGTGTCATCCCGCTGAGTCGACACGCTTATTATCTCTATGACAATCTAGGGGCAAATAGGGAAGCAATATAAGTAAGTTATGAAGTGAAAAGTAGATGACGTGAGTTTTTTGAAGGGTTGTTAAATGTGCTGGTGTGTCACGTGGATGATGCTTTCGACGTGGGAGTATGCGAAGTGAAAGTGTCAAGGAAAGTGGTTGGTGAAAAGAGAAGAGGTTGTGAAAGCCTTGCATAAGATGAAATGCGACAGCGTGGAGAGGATTGCAGTTGAATTTCTTGAGAAAGAGAGGAGACTGTGTTGTTGATTGGTCAATAAGGATTATCTGTTCATGGTGAGGTGCCTGAGGATTGGCAGAATGCCTCGATAATGCTACTAAATAAAAACAACAGGGACGAAAGTGACTGTTCAAATTACAGAGTTTATTGAGTTTAGCTAGTAGGTTGTATGGGAGAGTGGGGGTCTGAGTGGGTGGCTGCGTGAACAGACTTTCAAACTGGGAGGAACTTACAACTTTAGAAGTGACAGGTGGATCAGGTGTTTATTTCGAAGGATGTGTGTGAGAAATACTTAAGAGAAACAAGACTTGTGTGTGGTATTTAAGTACCTAGAGAAAGCGTATGACAGGGCTCTAAAGATATTTTGTATAAGGTATTACAGATATATGGTGTAAGAGGAAAGTTTCCAGAAGCCGAGATATTTCTTTTCTTTTATCAAGAGAGTAGAAAGAGAGGAGAGTGAATGGTTCCAGGCAAAGGTGGGTGTGCGCTAAGAGTGCATGATTTCACCATGGGTGCTTAACTTGCTTAGGGATAGAGTGGTGAGAGACAAATGTAAGACTCTTATAGAGAGAGAGGGAGGTATGCAGTCTGTAGAGGGTAAGGGGGCCTGGGAAATGACTCAGTTGTTGTTTGCTGATGATATGGAGTTGGTGGTAGATTCACGTGAAAAACTGCAGAAGCTGGTATTTGAAATTGGGAGATCGTGTGAAAGGAAAAATTTTAAGAGTAAAAAAGTAAAGTTGTAAGGTTTCGCATTGAAGAAAGACAGATTTTTAGAATATGAGTGTGAATGGAGAAAACTGGAGGGAGAGTGTTTTACTTACCTGGAAGTGGATATTGCGCCAAGAGATCCATGGAAGCTGACGCGAACCGTACGGTGCATGAGTAGGCAAAACTCCTGGGTGCTTAGAGGAATGTGTGGAAAGAACTGTCATTGTCTTTTTGGGCATAGATGGCTATGTTTGATGACATAGTAGTCACGTCGATGCTGTATGGATGCGAGGCGTGGGCCTTATGAAAAGATATAGAGAAAAGGATGGATGTGCTGGAAATGAGATGCTTCTGGAAATTATGTGGTCTGAGGAGGGTTGATCGAATAGAAAATGATAGGGTAAGAGAGAGGTGTGGTAGTAAAAGGGGTATGTATGAGAGAGCCGAGGAGAGTATGTTGGAATGGTCTGGACATACGGAGTGGATGAGTGAGGAAAGGATGAATAAGATGGCATATATGTCAGATGTGGAGGGAACAAGGGAAAGTGGAAAAGCAACATGGAGGTTGAATGATGGAGAGAAAAATGCTCTGAAGGTTCGGGGTCTGAACATGCAGGAGGGTGTGAAGCGTGCAAAGGATAGAGCGATTTGGGGGAATGCTGTATACAAGGGAAAACGTACTGTTAGTGGGCTGAGCTAGGGTAAGTACCCAATTCATCGATCAACCTGCCGCGTCCAGGATTCGAATGTATACGTGCCGGACCCTGGACGGGTTCGTGCATGAGTCATAATCGGTAACGCTCACCACTGTACAGATGATACCAACCTACCAATGTAATGCTGTCATAAGAGAGTCAGGGTTTTATCAGAAGAGTGCCCACTGTGTGTGTTACGCACTGTAAGTGTGTCCCGGCAGGTACCAGCTTGTGAGTTCCCCGGACGGCAAGTGGGGCGGACCCCAGCCAGACAACACCATCACGGGCCTGGTGGGGCAGGTGGCCAGGCATGAGGCTCACGCTGCAATATGCGAGCTCACCATCACGGGTATGTTGTCCTCAGTGGTTATAGAAGGAGTGACCAACTTAACAAAATCCCAGGTCTGATTAACATCTTATATATTCTATTGGTCACTGTTGATACCGCTAAGATGAAAATTTACAGATTTTTTCAGGATGATTTTTGCTTGTTCTTTCTTTAAACTTACTGGAGAAAATACCCATAGTTAATATTCTTACTTTCTAGCATGCTACCTCATTGAAATGGTATTCACTGAAATATACAAAAGATTCTTATTAAGATGTACATAAAGTTTTAGTATCCTCTGTATTATGAAAAGGAATTTATCTCTCTGTCCGTTCCGTCTGTAGACAAAGTGAGAAAGTTGTCAGACGCTCGATCACTAACCCTCAAACACAGTCGGCACCAATTCTCCTATTTCTTTAGTAAGACAGAAATTGTTTGCTGATTGAGTGAAGTATTTTTGGGAAAATATTATACTATATCATTACAGTATACACTTGAATGTGAAGTCTTTGCCAGCAATATGAAAGGCATGAAGAGGAAAATAGCGGGATGAATGGTTAAACCACTGAACAATTTCATTGCGCCGTTCAGGATATTGTGACCAAGGAAGGAGGATTGGTAGTGGTGAGGAAGAGTGCGGTCGCCTGGAAGGGAAGGAGCAATATGGTGAGGAAGGGTGCGGTAGCGAGGAGGGTAGGAAGCGATGAGGGAGGGTGTGGTGGCCAGAGAGGGAGGGAGTAGTGAAGTCGAGGGAGGGTTTGGTAGCCAGGGAGGGAGGGTGTGGTGCCCCCAGCAGATGAGAGCAGACGAGTGCACGAATCTGTTAGTAAATATAAAGAAATAGGCGTTTTTCACCAAGTGTGAGACATACAGTTCTGATAGATTAACTATTTTTCTATTATTTTCATGCCGTAATGCTACCTTCATCCGACAGTTGTTAGCCAGACGTCACAGAATGATATTGTCAATTGATTTCACGTCAAAGAAGGGTCTGACAAACGAACAACAGACTGTGTGTTTCACCGTGCAATATATCACGTATATGTAAATTCATTTTGATTTGAACATTACTTCTCTCGAGTTAACAGTAATGAAAGTATTGTATTTGGACAGGAAGATGGTTCTCTAAGTTGCTTGTAACTCTTCTTTTCCATTACTCTGCTTTTCTTGTAAATGTCACACTTTTACCTCACACCTTTTCATACGTCAGTAAGTCTGATATATAATTGTTCTCCATTGATTTTCACTGTTTGGTACCTTTACTTGCCTCTCATTTCTAATAAAGTACTTAGACTAAGCTATCCGCGGCCCCATAACATATTTCAGGTTACTGTCTACATCAACTCAGCAAAGATAATTATCTATTCACTTGGAAAATGTTTGCTTTATTTCTTTAATCACCTGACGAGACTAATCGAATGATAATCATCTGATTATGTGGTACACTCCCATGTTTTGATATTCTGCATTGCTTATAATCCTCTCAGAAAGCCGTGAGACTGTGGTGGACTTCACGATGCCTTACTATTTGGAATCCACGACGCTGGTCTCCCCCGCACCCAAAGAGAAGAACCGATCCTTCGCCATCTTGTCTCCCTTCACACTCGGCGTATGTAGCTGCAGCTATAAGCAACTATATAGTTTTGCGTGTCAGCTGCCATATGAATGAATATATATTAGATAAGTATTTCATAAATTCCCTTGAGATAAAGTCAATTCTTTATACCTCTGAGTTTTGTAATATAATCCAGCGTAGTTACCCATTTCAAATAGTCGATTATTCAAAGTGCAGGACAACTATATTGTGTGTTTACCTTATTTCTGTGATATTTGTTCCTTTCTCAGATTCCTTTGGAAATACGTTTGTAGTTCAGAGCCGTAAGAGATGGTATGCACTTAACTCCTACTGATGTGCACTTGCACAGAAAAGTACCATTACGATTTTGTGCGAAACAATATGGCACAACGATGATGACGTTTGAAATACAGGCAGGGAGCTTGAAAACTGTTGGTACCCCTGCATATCCAACAATGTTGGTTACACATGAGATACGAGCGGTATTTTCTGTGTTCGGGTTAATAAATGCGTCGATACGTTGTATACAATTGCATCAATATAGTTTTTTGCATGGCGAAAAGTTATAAACTGAATGCGTATGTCACATCGAGAATTGTCGTGTTTGGAACATCTAAACATCATGATGTATAATAAGAGACACCCGATGCATGCAAAGCGCATATAATTCATTGTAATAATGTAGGTATTGAATATTACATGGTATAAATGTTCTGTAATAGGATGATAATAATGCATAGTCACGTTTATTACTCTAATATTTGGAGTAACCCCCACCTGCTGCGAGAACACTATCTAAGCGTCGAGGCAAGGATGCCGCTAACTCGGCCGTCATCTGTCTCCCCTCCTCGCTGCGCAAGCGCTCCCATGCTTGTAACGCCCTATTGACGACAGCGGCAAGACTGCGACCACAATCGTGGTTCATGTATTTGCCCATAGCCGCCCAGATCTGTTCTATAGGATTTAAATCCGGGGAGTTGGGCGGATGTGGCAACAAAGTGTAAGTAAGTAACTTTATTGTCACACTGTATATACATACAACGTGAAAATCTTGGCATAGAGCTCATCCGTATAATTACAAAGGGAGAATACAATGGAAAATACATATATTGTAAAAAAGAGAGAGATCAGCGGAAGGCTAAAGAATTATAAAGTTTTATACTCATCGGGATAAAAGAATATTTAAATCTTCTTTTGTGCATCATCGGGAGTGCTAGCCTTTTGCCCGATCACAGAAATTTATACTGGCAGTGCAGTGGGTGCTGAACATCACTCATAATTTTTCTTACTTGTTTTATTACAACTGTATTGTATAACTTATCTAAAGATTCAGTTCTAGCTTGGAGTTTACCAGTGGTCTTTACAATTTTCAATTCATTTTTGTCTTTACATGTTAAAGTTCCATACCAGACTGGGATTGAGAAGCACAAAATTGATTCAATTACTGCCTTACAAAACAGTGTTAATATTAACTTGTCCACATGAACATTATTCAGCACTCAGAAAGTGAATACGCTGTTGACACCTTTTGTACAATCTTAGTGTATTGGGAGATCCTGTTAGTTTATCATCAATAACAATGCCTAGATATTTGTATTCTTTTACTCTTTCAACTTGTTGTTTATCTATGACAAGTGGATCTGGAAAAAAGTTATTTGCCCTAAAATCAATTGCTATTTCTTTCGTTTTCTTGACATTTAGGTTCAAATAGTTATCGTTACACCATGATACAAAGTCATTGACGAGCCACAAATTCGTGTGAATTATCTTTACTAATTTTACCTATTATTGTGGTGTCATCTGCATATTCTATTATACAACAGCTAGGATATTTGCTTCTGCATTTGTTTGTATATAGCGTAAAGAGTAGTGGTGCTAGAACACATCCCTGAGGTGCCCCAGTGTTTGTGATAGCAATGTCAGATTTAACATCTTTAATTTTAGTATATTGTGAACGTTTTGTGAGATGACTATGGATCCACATAATTAGTTTGCTGTTAACATTCCAATCTAATAACTTGTTTAGTAACAGATGAGGCTGGATAGTGTTGAAAGCACTGCTAAAGTCAATAAAAAGTATTCAAACCTGGGGAGTGAATGTCATGTCTATTATCATATACAATACCTTGGATGGTTAGTGTTTTCCTCTGAGGGACAGACTGTCCATTTTAGGTGACTGGAAAGTGTGAAATGGATTTAAGTCTGTTTAGAATTAAAATAGTGATTGAAGACTTTGAATATGCAGACACTGCTCTGGATGAGATATTGCTCCAATTATGTTATGCAGTGCTGCATGTCTGATGTTGCTACTATCATGTCAGGGTGTTTTGATGTGATTGTGAGGTCATCTGCATATGAAAGGACCTTCATGCTGAGGTTTAACAAGAGTCATTGGGAAGTCATGTAGGAAGAGACTGAAGACCCATGGAGAAAGAACTGCTCCTCAGGGGACTACATTACAGAGGTCAAGTCTATAAGGTGAACCATTAGAGTAAATGGCATGGCAGCAAGCTAAAAAATTGGCCAACAAATTTTCTGTCACTGTTGTGAAGGGTGGCGTCAAGGATTTTTTTGTATGAGGATGCACTGGTGGGACAGTGTCAAATACTTTGCTGATGTAGAATGCTACTAATACTGTGCAGGGTGTGTGTGTTGTGGTTAGTTAAATCCATCTAGGATGTGCTGTGTGAGGTCAGCTTTTGCCATTTCCCGCTTTAGCTAGGTAGTGCAAGGAAAAGACTAAGAAATGGCCTCCATCACTCACATCCACTCTCTAGCTGTCATGTATAAAGCAACCAGAGCCACCAATCCACAACAAAGCCCTAAAGGCCTTTCCGTGGTTTCCCCCAACTGCTTCAAATGCCTTGGTTCAGCCCATTAACATCAGGTCATCCCCAGTAAGCTACACCATTTCAATTCACCCTCTCCCTAGCATGCCTTGCACCCTCCTGCATGATCAAGGGCAAGCCTTATCATCTTTCAATCCATCTTTTGTTCCCCTTTTTCTGTTCCTTCTACTTCTGACAAGTACACCCTCTTAAGTCATCCTTTCCTCATCCATCCTCTCCATATATCCAAATCACTTCAATTTCAGCGCATCCCCTTCAGCCTATCAAACATGTCTATCAATTAGTACTTAATCCAATAATGCCTGCTTACCATCATCCCAACTCTACATACATTTCAATTCACCCTATCCCTAGCATGCCTTGCACCCTCCTGCATGATCAAGGGCAAGCCTTATCATCTTTCAATCCATCTTTTGTTCCCCTT
>JAYMFT010196673.1:0-25633 GCA_038088735.1 Panulirus argus
GGATTAAAGGCTATAACCGGGGAGACATTAACAATGTTCTTATTTTCAGTCAACATGGTAGGACACGAAATAATGGAATTAAGCGGGACAAGTTTAGGTTTAGGAAAGAGATTGGTAGGAACTGGTTTACTAATAGGGTTGCAGACGAATGGAATAGACTTAATAGTCATGTGGTAGAAGCGGCCTCCCTGGGGAGCTTTGGATAAATTTATGGATGAGGATGATAGGTGGAACTGAGTTTCTAGGGATAGGATCTGGGTCTGCCGCGTATAGGTCATTTACTGGCCTTTTGCAGATTCCAGCATTTTTATGCTCCTATGTCATCCTGGGTATGTAAGTGCGTCATCCTGGGTGTGTAAGTGTGTCATTTTGGGTATGTAAGTGCATCATCCTGGGTATGTAAGTGCATCATCCTGGGTATGTAAGTGTGTCATCCTTGGTATGTAAGTGCATCATCATGGGCATGTAAGTGCGTCATCCTGGGTATGTAAGTGCATCATCCTGGGTATGTAAGTGTGTCATCCTGGGTATGTAAGTGTATCATCCTGGGCAAGCAAGTGCGTCACCCTGGGTATATGTGTGTCATCCTGGGTATGTGAGTTATCCTAGGTACATGTTGTCACCCTGGGTATGTAAGTGTCTCATCCTGGGCATGTAAGTGCGTCATCCTGGGCCTGGGTATGTAAGTGAGTCATCCTGGGTATGTATGTGTGTCATCCTGGGTATGTAAGTGAGTCATCCTGGGCAAGTGTGTCATCCTGGGTATGTGAGTTATCCGGGGTATGTATATGCGTCATCCTGAGCATGTACGTGAGTCATCCTGGGTATGTAAGTGCGTCATCCTGGGTATGTAAGTGCATCATCCCGGGTAAGTGCGTCATCCTGGGTATGTAAGTGAGTTATCCGGGGTATGTATGTGAGTCATTCTGGGTATGTAAGTGCGTCATCCTGGGTATGTAAAAGTGTCATCCTGGGTATGTGAGTCATCCTGGGAATGGAAGTGCGTCATCCTGGGTATGTAAGTAAGTGCATCATCCTGGGTATGAGTCATCCTGGATAAGTGCGTCATCCTAGGTATATAAGTGAGTTATCCGGGGTATGAATGTGAGTCACTCTGGGTATGTACGTGCGTCATCCTGGGTATGAGAAAGTGTCATCCTGGGTATGTAAGTGTGTCATCCTGGGTATGAGTCATCCTGGGTATGTAAGTGTGTCATCCGGGGTATGTAAGTGCGTCATCCTGGGTATGTAAGTGCATCATCCTGGGTATGTAAGTGTGTCATCCTGGGTATGTAAGTGCATCATCCTGGGTATGTAAGTGTGTCATCCTAGGTATGTAAGTGTATCATCCTGGGCATATAAGTGCGTCACCCTGGGTATGTGAGTGAGTTATTCTAGCAATGTGTTTGTCATCCTGGGTATGCAAGTACGTCATCCTGGGTATGTAAGTGAGTCATTCTAGGTATGTGTGTCATCCTGGGTATGTGGGTCATCCTAGGTATGTGAGTCATCCTAGGTATGTAAGTGTGTCATCCTGGGCATGTAAGTGCGTCATCCTGGGTATGTAAGTGTGTCATCCTAGGTATGTAAGTGCGTCATCCTGGGTATGTAAGTGTGTCATCCTGGGTATGTGAGTGAGTTATCCGGGGTATGTAAGTACGTCATCCTGAGTATGTAAGTGAGTCATCCTGGGTATGTAAGTGCGTCATCCTGGGTATGTAAGTGTGTCATCCTGGGTATGTAAGTGCGTCATCCTGGGTACGTAAGTGTGTCATCCTGAGTATGTGAGTCATCTTGGGTATGTAAGTGTGTCATCTTGGGTATGTAAGTGCGTCATCATGGGTATGTAAGTGCGTCACCCTGGGCATGTAAGTGCGTCATCCTGGATATGTAAGTGTGTCATCCTGGGAATGTAAGTGCGTTATCCTGGGTATGTAAGTGTGTCATCCTGGGTATGTGAGTGAGTTATCCGGGGTATGTGCGTCATCCTGAGTATGTGAGTCATCCTGGGTATGTAAGTGTGTCACCCTGGGTATGTAAGTGCGTCATCCTGGGTACGTAAGTGTGTCATCCTAGGTATGTGAGTCATCTTGGGTATGTAAGTATGTCATCTTGGGTATGTAAGTGCGTCATCCTGGGTATGTAAGTGCGTCATCCTGGGTATGTAAGTGTGTCATCCTGGGGATGTAAGTGCGTCATCCTGGGGTTGTAAGGGAGTCATCCTGGGTATGTAAATGCGTCACCCTGGGTATGTGAGTCATCTTGGGTATGTAAGTGAGTCATCCAGGGTATGTAAGTGTGTCACCCTGGGTATGTGAGTGTGGCATCCTGGGTATGTGTTTGGCATCATGGGTATGTGTGTCATCCTGGGCAAGTAAGTGTGTCATCCTGGGTATGTAAGTGCGTCATCCTTGGTTTGTAAGTGCGTCATACTGGGTATGTAAATACGTCATCCTGAATATGTAAGTGAGTCACCCTGGGTATGTAAGTGCGTCATCCTGGGTATGTAAGTACGTCATCCTGGGTATGTATATGCGTCATCCTTTGTATGTATGTGAGTCATCCGGGGTATGTAAGTGTGTCTTCCTGGGTATATGAATCATTCTGGACATGTAAGTGTGTCAACTTCATCCTGGGTATGTAAGTGCGTCATCCTGGGTATGTATGTGTGTGATCCTGGGTATATAAGTGAGTCTTTCTGGGTATGTTAGTGCATCATCCTGGGTATGTAAGTGAGTCATCTTGGGTATGTAAGTGCGTCATCCGGGGTATGTGAGTCACCCGAGGTATGTGTGTCATCCGGGGTATGTAAGTGAGTCATCTTGGCTATTAAGTGCGTCATCCTGGGTATGTAAGTGTGTCATCTGGGGTTTGTGACTTATCCTGGGTTTGTAAGTGAGTCATCTTGGGTATGTAAGCGAGTCATCTTGGGTATGTAAGTGAGTCATCCTGGGTATGTAAGTGAGTCATCTTAGGTATGTAAGTGCGTCATCCTGGTTATGCAAGTGTCATCCGGGGTATGTGAATCACCCGGGGTATGTAAGTGTGTCATCCTGGGTATGTAAGTGAGTCATCCTGGGTATGTAATTGCGTCATCCTGGGTATGTGTGTCATCCGGGGTTTGTGAGTCATCCTGGGAATGTAAGTGAGTCATCTTGGGTATGTAAGTGAGTCATCCTGGGTATGTAAGTGAGTCATCCTGGGTATGTAAGTGCGTCATCCTGGGTATGTTAGTGAGTCATCCTAGGTATGTGAGTCATCCTGGGTATGTAAGTGTGTCATCCTGGGTATGCAAGTGCGTCATCATGGGTATGTAAGTGTGTCATCCTAGGTATGTAAGTGCGTCATCCTGTCTATGTAAGCGAGTCATCCGGGGTATGTGAGTAAGTCATCCTGGGCATGATATTTAAGTTGGGTAAGAAGGATAGAAAGAAAGTAACCCACCCCAATATATTTTCTCTCGCCAAGACAATGTAGTGCACGGCCCTTTATCGGGGCAATCAGGTTCCCAGTTACACTCATGTAGGTCAAACAGAAATCCCCGTCTTCCAACTTGGAAAAGCAACGTACAAAGTCTTCAGCACTAGTCCCTTCACCCTCCCTCCATTATCACACATATAAACATGAATTTTTTTTTTTTCAAAAATTTTTTGCACAATTGCTTCGCTCAGTAATATCCTTAAAAGGATCGTTGGCTCCTTTGAATGCCAGGCTTGATTTATGAGAAATTTTTATTGCATGGTAACGCCATAATGGTTCCGTTTCTCACAGCGGCAGGGTAGCATGCACCTCTTGTGTAGTTGTCCAGTGTTCGCTCGTTGTAAAATTAATCAACATTAAAATAATCACTCCCTTAATTAAAAAAATGAAAAAATGGCTGGTAACCAAGCCCAAACAATATCATTAACGGGGAGGAATTCCGAGTCGTACCCCCGCCAGCATCAAGTGTAATAACAGGCATTATGGAGCTTTAGCAGCCCCGTCATCACGGCTAGAGCAACGTCAGTCCATATGGTACTGTCAGACCTTGTTTCACATAACTGTGAACCAGGTTGTTAAAGCGGTGGCTCTAAAACAATTTGAAATAACTGTGCTGACACACGACCTATTCCACACACCGTCGCCCTGCAGCATCATCTACCCGCCCATCCTATACCGAACAACTGATCTAATCCAGCACAGTATAGCATAAATGGGTTACCAACTGCGAGTGACGGTTGCTGACAGAGTGGATGGACGGATAAGTGTGAGTGTGAATGATCATTAGACGATCTGGATGGCTAACAGTAGAAGTGGGCGGTCAGTAGTGGTTGCTGGCGGCTAAAAGTGGGTATAGGCTGTAAGCCGTAGGTGCTGTTTCCTGTGGGGCAGGGTGGTGTCGGGAATGGATAAAGGCGAGTAAGTATATACATGTACATGTGAATATATGTGTATACATATGTATATGTACGTATGTACGTGTATGTATATATATATATATATATATATATATATATATATATGTGTGTGTGTGTGTTTGTTTCTGGGCGCTATCTCGCTGACGCCGTAAATGGCGATCACGTAGAAAAAAATACATTTATATAATGATGGAAAATAATTATAAAATAGAGGAAAAGAAAGCTATATATGTTAATGAAAAACAGAAAGGAAGATGAAAATGTCAACAATAAACAGTATGAACTCCACCAATTTATGGGCTACAGGATGGCAAGGAAAACAGGGCAAGAAAGATCAATGGCGGTCAATAGTGGGTTAGAGGCCCCGTCTTCACCGCCGACTCGATACAATCACCACCCAAATACCACGGAAGGTCATCATCGTTCCAACTGGCCGTCATCGCGAGGCTCTGTTCATGAAAGGTAGCGTTTAAAAAGACAAGATAGAACATAGAACAAATTAGGAGCGCAAAGTAATCTCTTCCACACTGATTTTCTCATATTCTTTATCTTTTCTTTCACCGGAGATGCCACGATTAAGGTCGTATTTCCCAGGGTCTCTTGCAGCTCTGATGCTGCGCTGCACTTTGTAGCAAGGACAGGGTGGAGTCCTTTGATGCAAGAATTTCTTGGACGAAACTGTAGTCAATTTCGCCAACTGACAATAATATAGCCTCGCCGACAGTGACTTCATTCGTGGTGTACTCTCTCTCTCTTTCTCTCTCTCCCTCTCTCTCTCTCTCTCTCTCACTCTCTGAGTATGTGATGTGTGTGCGTGTGTGTGATATGGCGCTGGCGGCAGATTCACGCAAAAAACTGAAGAAGCTTGTTTAAAAAGTTTGAGAGAGAGTGTGATAGAAGAAAGTTGAGAATAAATGTGAATAGAAGAAAGTTCATTAGGTATATTAGTGAAAGGAGACAGGCGCCTTATCCTATTTCCGGATAATTATCACATGAATTGCAAAGTGTGTGATCAAGGCTATGGACATTCACTAAAACTGTGATTGAAAAAATAGAACCTTTTATGGATAGGTACAAAAAGACCCTGCAAGAGATCGCCCAACACCTTATTGGTAATAAGATACCCGGAGTTATAAGATATTATCCACTTTTTGCATCTGGGGTATGAGTTTTACTATATGGAAAGACTAAACTTATGCAATGAACTAACTGTTATCAAGACCTGGGATCTGCCACAGACCCTTTGTGACCTCTGTAATTCTCTTGCAATACCACCACATGATACGCATCGAGTGAACAATGCAGTTGCCACTGATACGACTGAAATCTATTAACGAAGGAAAATTCTGACGTTTCAACTGGTACAGTTTCGGCGTTCAGTCTTGGTGTTGGCTTTTCTATACCTGCCATCAACCTTCAGTTGGATCCACTCTCACTCTTGCATGACACAAACACACTCCTGTCCAAGTTTCTGTCTCCTACCGGCTATTAGCAATCTCTTTATCTCTTGGAATTTGTAATATTATACGGGTGTTATGCTGCTAATCAGTCCCTTCATCTGGAGTGTCCAGTGGCGACAACAGTGGTAGGCTGAGGCCAGCATGGAGCGTCCATTAGCTACAGTACTTGTTATACGATGACTCAAAAATGACTCAAAGGCCTAGAAGTTTTTCACTCCGTCGGAGTAGGGTAAGAAGAGATGCTGGCGGAGGTTATCTCAAATAGTGATATGCAATGAGTTATAGACTCAGTGAGTGTGATGTTAGATAATAACTGATATATGATACTTTGTGTAGCGTTGAAGGATAACGTCAAGACTACCATTACAGATCAGTGATCGCACACCTGATACCTAGGGCATGAGACCGTTACTTTTGGGAAACTCAGTTATGCAATGTTCACCTTAGTGTTCGTAAGGTCCAGAGAACAGTCGACACCTTAAATGCTTGAGGTAATATTCCTCGGTAACAAGTCATATACACCTGTAACTTGCATATATACGTACGTACCTGTAATAAGCGTATTCTGGCAGCGAAAATATCACAGTACCTGGTGCAATAATGATCTTTCCATACTGGCATCTCTTAAGCCTCAAGCCCCGGGTCTTTTAACATTACTTCTGGGGTTTAGCTGCTTATGGGCTGTTATAGTGAGGACGGTGGGTACTATGGCTCTAGTCAGACCATGTCTGTTGGGAAGGACGAGCAGTATTATCATGAAGCACCACACAGGTATGGATGGTGCGGAATACCTCTCCTGATGCAAGTTAACGCTGCTCGTCCAGGCACTTACTCACTAGTAATGATATATCTATACATACATGGCTGACCCACTTCATGGCACAACAATTCATAATCTTGGTGTAAGCATTTCCAAAATGGATAACCGGACTGATTATGCAATTAATCCGCCAATTAAAACGAGATCAACCCATATAAAAACGACGGCAAACTTCATTATAAGCCCGCGAGACGCTCCTACATAACGTCACATCGCTAAAGACTTGTATACAGTTAGTGAAAGGCGATACATAATTTCTCGTGTGGATCATCCTTTCTTTAATCATGAAGAGGAATTGTGTGTAATGAAAATACTGGTCTTCCTTATGCCAGTTAACAATATCCATAACCACGTTCACTTAAAATCTTGTGACAACATCAGCTTACAACATTAAAACTCTTTTACTCCCATTTTCTCTTTCCTTCTCTTTTACACACTTTGAAAATTGTGTTCAGTTGAAAAATGACACAGACAAAATGGAGAGAGTACAACGGCGAGCTACCGGGATCAATCTCGGATTTAGAAAAAAATCGTATTAACACCAACTAAACGACGGGAAAGGGGAAGAAATGATCTATTAGAACTTGTTAAAGGCTTCGATAATCTCGGCCTAACAAGCCTTTTACAGACAGATTCGTCTGATTTCACTCGCAGCAATAAATACAAACTCGCGGGCAAACGTCTGGGCGACCTACTTTTAGTGGAATGCTGAAGCGCTCATTAATATGCACCTTCTAGGTACGAAGTTACAGGACCGCACATCAAATGGTGTGGACATAAAATGCTGCAGGATGGTTCCTTCTCTACCACATACAGGAGAATTTTTCGAAAAACTGGTGATAGCTCTTTGGAAAGAAAACGTAGTGCTTACAATAAACTAGGAACCAGGTGCATAAACATGGCATGTCTTAGAGGTTCATGAGCAGAGCATGTGAGAAAGGTGTGTAAGAATGGCATGTCACAGAAGTTCATATGCACTGCATGTCACAGAGGTGTACAGGAATGGCATGTCATTGAAATTCTTAAGCATGGCACGTCAGAGAGGTGTACAGGAATTGCATGTCAAAAAGGTTATATAATAATGATATTTCACACAGGTTCATAAGCATGATATGTCACAAAGGCGTATGAGAGTGGCATAACACAGACGTTCATAAGCATGGCACGTCACAGAGGTGTATAAGTATGGCATGTTACAGAGGTTCATAAGCATGGCCTGCAACAGAGCTTTAATAGCATAGCATGTCAAAGAGGTTTACAGATGACATGATACAGAGGTTTATAAGCATGACATGTCACATAAATGAAGAAGGATGGTATGTTACAAACGTTCATAAGCATGGCATGTCACAAAAGTTTATAAGAACAGCATGTAACTGAGGTTCATAAGCACGGAATGTCACACAGCTTCACAGCTTCATAAAAATGGCATGCCATAGAGGTTCACAAACATGGCATGTCACTGGGGTTCATACGCAGGGCATGCCACAGAGGTTTATAAATATGGCGTGTTGCAAAGGTTCATAAATAAGGCATGTCACTGAGGTTTATATGCATGGCATGTAGGAGAGGTTTATAAACATGGCATGTCACACAGATATAATCAGTATGGCATGTTGCAGAGGTTTATAAGAATGACATGTCACAGAGGTTCTTACAAAAGCATTAAAGAAAAATATGGCTGAATATATATAGAATTAAACCACTTACACAACACACGACAACACGGATTAAGAGTTGGATGACCTTGCCTTCCTCTTCTGGCCCAACATTATGTTACAATCCTGGAAGCCGTCGAAGAGAAAAAACTAATGCTGGTGTTATATTAACGTTAAACCTGTCGAAGTTCCCTGACAGTGCTGGCAAAAGACATACGCCAAAAAAGGAATAACTGGCATATCAAGTTTGAACCAAGCACATCCTAAGAACCTATGCATGACTTTAGAATCCCATGGCTTTCTCAGACACTATGACAACGGAACCTTACGAGCGGATATCACCAGGGGCATATCCAGGGGGAAGGGCCTCGGAGCTATTAATCCCCCCCACCCCCACCCCCCGTACCATACAAGATACAATAATTTTACTAATGATAACAATAATGATGATTAACATATTCTTACTCTATCATTTATTCTCACCCTTTTAATCGCTTGAAAGGAAAAATAATTGGAAATCTAGGTATATCTACCTGTTTCATTATCTGGCAGTTGTGACCAAAGAAACATTCCTAAAAGAATGATGTACGTTTATAATGACATTTTCTCTACCTGCAAAGGCAGAATAATATATTTCATTAAGCAAAACTTTCTTGACTGCTACTTTTAGCTGTTTTATGTTATTGAATACCATAACTGTGTTGCTATTTAAAAATGGTCGCTGATCTCATAAACTTACCTCTGTACAAAAGATGTATTCAGTTTTCTGAGAATTTGATTAATATTAATCAAACTTAACATCCAAATAACTTAAAAGTCGTAAAACTCTACAAAATGCAATGTTTTCACGTATTACTTTTGTTTTGAGATTGTCTTAGCGAGCACACAATTCGTCCCTTCCACCCTCTGTAAGTTCATGATCCGTCCTAAACCAAATCCTGAATAAGCGCTAGGTATAAACCAAGTTTTCTTCGGGACGGCAGAAAAGAACATGACGATTACCGGTGTGTGTGTATGTGAATCAATTCTCGTTTTAAAGGGAGGAAGAGATCGTCACATACGGAATACATGACGGAAAGTAAACTGATAATAACACGAGATACATGTGCTCAGGATCTAAGACTGGTGATGTCGACTGGATAAAACAGTACAGGAAGTACAGCATATACCCAGATAATAAGAGGTTGGGATTTGAGAACTCTTAAAACAAAATCGATGATAACATTATTCAAACGACTTGTTTGTTCCCGCCTGGTAGGCTGCTACGTTCTAAAATCAACACCGCAGCAGCTGCTGTCTTTACATCCCACATCATTTCTGTGAAACATCTCAGTCACTGTGACATGCTGATGATTTAAAACAACAAGTATGATAACGCGCAGGCAAGAGTCATTATCATTCATAAGAGAAAAAGGTAATAGTATCCTTAACGTGCATAGAAGAAAATTCATTGCTGAAAAGATATCGTGGATAAAACAGACAAATCAAATCCTCTAAAGAACAAGGATGCTAAACAGGATACACTGGAACTAGGAAATAAAGCAATTTGTAAGGGATCTGTGGCTGACCAACTTACTAACAAGAAATATGGACACTATGGACATACACAGGACTTCTTTACATCACATCTTGACAGCTTTCTCTAAGGTTAATCAGCCCAGCTACGTTGATAATAGTGAGTACACCATCATACAGTCATGGTTACAGACGGCACTGCTGGGGTATACAACAGTCCCCGAAATCAGCATTTACTTGAGCTGTGTATATGTGTGTAAATATATAGGTTGTGGGAATGATTAAATAATTAGGTATATATATACATATAATTTTCCTATATACAAAACGATTGCAAGTCAAACTTAGCAAACAATGATCTAATCTGACTTGAAGAACAATTGAATCAAATTTTGACCATCTTAATGAAACTAACATGCTTTTAGTACTCTCAATAAGAGTAGTTTGTTGGGTTTATTTGCTTTATTTAGGTCAGGTTTGATGTGGTCATTTTATATTTTTACCTATATCTCAAGAGTTACAGGATATTGGATCAAGAAACCTTTTTGCTGTTATGAAAGAAGTGAGTCTACAACAGTTGACAGTTTGCAACAAGTGACATTCTGCATCAGGATTGCTTGTTCGTCTAGATGTAAACATTTGTTTGTTCACTAAAGTGAACATTCATTCCGGAAGCCTAATTAAAGGGAATCTGATACTCTTAAATCACAAGGGCGTGTGTTAGCTCTTGAACGGACCAGTCCTTCATCATTTCTTCTTTCTTCCGCTCTTACTCCTCTCCCCGCCCTACCCGTGCCTCTGTGGGTGTAAACAGCTGAGGTTGACGAGAGATTCTTGCCTGAGTCGTGAGTCACGGCTCACAGTGTATGCGGTCCTTGGCCACATGTTACTACTTAGGTGGCGGCCCTTCCTCTTACCTCCTGGGACGGTCTTGGTTGACCGCCGGATCTGGTTGTAGATGATGCCGGGTTGTGGCTTTGGTCTCCTGTTATAGTCAGGAGTTAATGTCGAGGTATGGCTGTAGTCTCCTGTTGTAGTCTGGAGCTAATGTCGGGTTGTGGCTGTGGTCTCCTATTGTAGTATGGAGATGGGCAAAGGCCTTTCTATGAGGTCCCGTGTTGGTAGGAACTCTTGCGGTTGCTTGCATGGGCTACCAGAGCGGATCCATTAGGATGTGGCTTGCATGAGCCCTTAAGTTAGCTGAAATTCTTTATTCGATTACGTCAGACTTTGTTGTCATTGAAAAACGTAGTGGGAACGATGAGGTAAATACAACGAACACTGGGCTCACAACGAGTGTGTGGATCCCGCAGCATACCATTGCTATCACTTCACCGTCATGTGTTGTAGCATGAATTACCACACCAACTGAGGTTTTCATTCAGAAAGTGGGTCGTGCAACACCACTCCCTTCTTTGTATGCGCTGTCGTCTTCTATAAGGAAAACATAAACTTTACTCGTGCACCAACTATTCATAATAAATTTACACTTCACTAGCACAAAAATCTGCACTGGTTATAAGTTGATCAATGATGGCGGGTGCGAGCGAGCACCTTACGTGACTACTACTGAAGCCAAGGTCACATTATGCTCCACTGACCTGGATCTATGAGAGTGCACATTACTGCCAGTACATGACACGTATCTCAGTTCTCCATCTAGGATACTCAATACTGCTGAAAAACTTTAACAGATTCATTTTTTTTTCCTAATACATGATTCCCAAGCGTAATACAGCTTAATACAAAGACCTAACGAGACAACGTAGAGTCTACAGCAGCAGCATCAGCAGCAGGACTCTCCTACATATTTAGAACAGACAAAACCGAGAGGCGACACTATCCTTCCCACTGTCACTCACCACATACATCCCATACCTCCCTCCCGCCACTGTCACTTCCTACATACATACTCTATCTCCTGGCAGTATCCTGCCCACCGCCTCTCTCACTCATCACATGCCACACTTCCCGGCTGTACCCTGCCCACGGTCACCGTCACCCACCTCATACCAAATCTTTTGATCACTTCCCCACCAAACATATGTATATCTTAAGTCAGGTTCTTCTCAAAGAAAATGTATGGGGTTGGAGGAAAATGCATTTTCTGAATTTACTAACTTAGAGAGGCAATACTTCCCGGATTATAAACCACAGTAGTCTTTAGTAAAAAGGATGAGAGAGAGAGAGAGAGAGAGAGAGAGAGAGAGAGAGAGAGAGAGAGAGAGAGATAATTTTTCGGCCATCCCTTGTATACTAGTACATTACTTCAGCTGCTTTCAGAGCATGGTGCTCTCGTCAGTATTATATGAACTGTTGTTCGCCAATCTTCTGATTCCCTTGCTATCTATATAAGATCAAATACAAAAAATATCACTAAAGCAACAAATCTACGATGTAGCAGAAAGTGAAAAAAAAATCGATTAAGGCGCCATGTAGACTTAGCGTTCTCAATATAAATGTCTGTGTATCAGATAATAATTCAATTATGATAATAATCACGAGCTTATAGGAGGAAAGTAAATTTGTGGGATCAGAAGGTTGGTAGTGAGGCATCCTCCTCGTGCGTTGTGTTGGCCGCTGCTGTGGGAACATAGATGTGGATCTCCACGCGCGGCGGTGACGGCACTTTACTTTCAATGGAGTCTAGGTCATAAGACTCTACCCGACCGTCTTCTTGTATGACCGACGATCCAGAGTCCGAGTTTGGCTGTGGCGCCGTCGTGCCTCGCTGACGAGCCTTCCTGTGGGACGCTGGCAGCTTCTTTAGGCGGTGATAAAGGGATGCATAGCCATGCAGGGTCGAGGAAGGCCTCGGGAACAACGTGCGATTCAGATACTGCTTGACTTCTCGTGCAGCTGCCGTCGATGTTCCCCCGTTCCCTTCACTACTGCTTCTGGTAGCCCCACTCGACGACATTCTGGTACTGATGAAGGCGTTGCTGGGCCCAAAGAGAGTGTCTGGGCTGAGGGTGGAACCTCTAGAACTTAGAGTAGATGCTCCACCGCTGAGAGCAAAGGAGTCGGTGTTCAAGAGGCTAGACGTGTCAGTGTGCCAAGACCTTGCGACAGATGGCAGCTTAACTTCCCTAGAGCGTCTTGGCCACAAAGGGGACTCACAAGTGAAGTGGCGTCGACGTAGCCGGTGATGATGGTGACGGTGACAAGGGTAGCGACTGAGGTGCAGGTGCGGCGAGGCTGGCGCTGGCCGAAGAGTAGCGCCGTTGCGAACAGCACACCGCTGGAGGGCAGGTTTGCTGGCACTCTCCCAGTGAAAGACTCTTGGACCAGACGATAGAACACCAACTGACATGATATGCTGCACCTTAACAACAGATAGTGGCCGCACACCGACCTCCGGCTTTAGCCCACCTGTCACGGCACTTTACCGTAATGGGTGCAATAACTGCACTCTCACTCACCGTCCCTACTCGACCTTCCTCACCCTCAGTGTACTCTATTCCATACACTAAACTTATTCACTTCACAAGTATGCACACTAATACACTGCTCTGAAATAATATGGACTTTTTTCCTTAAACACAATACTTTAGACATCAGTGAGGACAGAGAGAGAGATAGGAAGTGGCGATGCAGTTTTCCCTAGCTTTCTGATGTTGCTGTAATGGAGGCTTAGCTGGCTGTGACTCACACAAGCACAATGTTATGATACCAATAGTGGTGACAGCTAGAGAGGGCGAGACTGCGCCGGCCGGGACAGCGTCCAAAACAGGTCGCAGGTGTGGCCAGGTGTCACGGGGATGAGGTGGTCAACAGACCTCGGGTGTAGCTAGGTGACAAGGGTTTGGGCAGTGAACAAGCCTAAGTCGTCAACAGGCCACGGGCGAAGAGTCTTGCTCACTTGAGGTCAGCGTAGGTGAGGCTGGCTTGGTACACGGGAATTATGGTGTGTCTGGGGAGGAAGCCAGAGAGAGATACGCCGCATTACTTACCACTAAACTGCCTTAATCAGAACCTAGGAATAATTAATTTACAAAATATTTCCATAAGTTTTGCTATATAAAGTAAGTCCTTAAACTTTCTTAACGAAATTTCTCAACTATTTAAAGACATTTAACTTCAAGGAAAATGTTCGTAGTTATCATCATTAACTGAGCTTCAAGTTGATGTCTGGAGCAAACTTGATCGTGAGTCTGGCTGTGCCGGAAGTGGAGGACAACTGCCGGTGGCGCAAAGTGCAAGGCCACAGTTAGTGTCGCTGGCCGATGGAGCCACCCTATCTCAACCCCTCCGATCACTACACGCCACTCATTACGTCATCCACAGTCAGTCATCCCCAACAATACAGCACCGGCGGGAGGCAAAGTCCGGCCACCCTCTACTGTTTTCTTCTTCCTTTGTTTCCAACAGATTAGTTTCATTATGTTCAGGGGAAGTGCCACCTACCAGGTCTCACATGGCATTATTACCTGCAGGTGTGACCTAGAGCCTAACCTGCCATTGTTACCTGGAGGTGTGACCCCACAGCCTCACCTGGCTTTGTAACCTGCGAGTGTGACCCCAGAATCTCACCCGACTTTGTTAACTGCAGGTGTCAACCAGTTACATCTGGCAGCTATTAACAGGGAGAACCTTTAACAAAATACCGCATCCCTAATTCATACTGAGACGTAATATTTCAACAAAGTTTTTATCTTCCACTGACAGATGACAACATCAATGAATAACATAAACTATTACGATTATTTGGGGTGTAGCAGCCAACGAAAGCATCAAAATCACTACTTTACAAGTTCACATCAGGTGTGCTGAAGTGTGGTCATGTGAGCCAGAGGAACAGAAAATTATTATGAACACCCTTGACATCAACCATTACCCACAACACACTACTACTTTACACAAATACGTTTAATTGTCTAAGTATGTATACCAGAAGGAAGTGTGTGCATGGTACATCTGTAACCCAAGTATCAGTGTATACTGGAGGGGAAGCGAGTCCGTGGTAGACCTATAACCCAAATGTCGGTGTATACTAGACCTATAACCCAGCTGTCAATTTATACTAGACCTATAGCCCAGGTTTTTGCAAAAGTCTTTTTCACAAGATCATACGTGCAGGCTTTACTACCTCCTACTAAGTTTCTCATGAGCACATGTCCACACTGTGCGGCCAGGAGAAGTTAACACTCAGGTACTCCAACCTTGGAATGTAGCTAGGTTTCTGGCCAAACTCAGGACGGGTATGTCAACACCCCCAAACGATTTACCCATCCGAATTATCAGAGAGTTCGACAATGAACTGAGTTTTCCTCTTACAGAACTGTACTACAGACACTCCGGCCATCTGGCGTCAAGCAGAAAGTTTCCTCAGTTGATAATCTCAGACCAGCGAGCCTGACCCCAACCTTTTCTAAGGCTTTAGAGAGCTTTGTCGTCCCAGAAATAATGAATGACATCAAGCCTAATATCGACCCTAGACCATATGGGAAGATAAAGAACTCCCTCACGTGCCACTATTTTGTGTTCCTTGCGCATTGATTTAACAAAACTGGGAATAATTGTTTTTCTTCATTATGCATGATTTTAGCAAAGGCTTCAACCTAATTGATCACAACATCGTTTTAAGTCACCTTTTAGAGATGGGATGAAAGGCTTTCTTAGCCAAATGGTTTGTTGGATTTCCTCATCACCGTTCCTGAGGAGTACGTCGTCCCCCCCTCTGGACGCATGAGTAGTATAAGCTATCCCTCCTGTGGAGCTCTTCAGGGAACTCTCTGTGGCAATGATCGATGCATCTGCACAACATGTAGAAAAACGCCTGATGCACGTCGATAACCTTACCATCTATGAAACCTGCTCAGTCAAGCACCTTTCTGAGGAGAGTACCTTGCAGGAGACAACTCATGAGCTGTACACATGGGCTTCAGCAAGCAACATGTCACTATACACTGGCAAGTGCCAAGTAATGCAAGTGACAAAAACTACAAAACTACTAGTTTTACCCAGCGTAACCACGAGAGACATCAGCATTCCAGTGGTCAACAGTTGTAAACTGTTAGGAGTCACCTTAAAATTTGTCCTGATATGGGATGTAAACAAGCAACGTCACATCACGAGCACCCCAACTTCTCTACCCGATACACGTGCTGAAGAAGTCCAATGCCCCATCCGATTATCTTGTCACAACATACAACTTACACACAACCTATCCTGGAGTATTGCTGACCACTGTCTCATCCCGAGTTTTCTGCTTAACAGTCTCAGTCGATCCAGAGGGTGCAGAGGAGAGCTGTGAAAACCTGCTGTGGTTATGAAAAAAGTTATCAAGAAGACCTCACGGAGTCCCCCTTAGATACACTGTCACAAAGGAGGGAGGAGCTAACCCTGAAGATTGCGAAGGAACTTCTCAATGACGTTGCGTAGACCTCCTACCTCCTCGATGCAGTGAGGTGAGCGCAAGAACAATACTCGGTCGTGATCGACTCCAACCGTTCATTCGTGGAGTACGTCTATGCCATATGTGACAGGATTCATTAACTCTAATGGTGAGTAACAGTGTGATAGTGAGGAAGAAACTATTGGACATCTCTTCTTATTTTACAGTGTTAGTCATTTTGATTTGTCTCTGTTTATAATAAACCATGTTGTTCTTTGTCAAGGCCACTGACCATGGTCAGAGGTACAGGGACCTGCTTAATATACTGAAGTGTAACCAGCGACCAGTGTTGGATAAGCCATGGTCTAGCGTTGTGGGGGCTGGCTCACTACACTACTGCGTGACCAGTGACTAGTGTCGGTCTACCCATGGTCCAGCGCTGCATGGAGCTGGCTCACTACAGCAGTTGTGACAAGTATGACCAGCTACCAGCGTTGGGCTAGCCATGGTCCAGCGCTGCAGGGACCTGGCTCACTACATTACTGTGTAGACAGCGACCAGTGTTGGACTAGCCATGGTCCTGTGTGCAGGACCTGGCTCACCAAACTGATTTGCGATTAGTGACCAGTGTTGGACTAGCCATGGTCCAGCGGTGTTAAGGGCTGCTGGCTCACTAGAACAGTCTGTGACTGGTGACCAGTAATAGACTAGTCGTTGTCCAGTGGTGCAGGGACCTAGCTGACTACACTACTGTGTGACCCGAGACCAGTGTTGGACTTGCCATGGTCCAGCGGTGCAGGGGCTAGATCATTATACTTGTGTGTGAACAGCGACCAGTGTTGGACTACCCATGGTCCAGCGGTGCGACTCCAACCTCTCTAGCAGCACTAGCGTAATTACACCATTTAATGAGGAGTGAGGGAGTGCGGAGGAGCCTGCACTACCGCAGGAGAGAAGCACGAAAGAGCTCGCTCGTGGCAGAAGACATGGTTGGCTAGTGTGTGGATGGTACTGCTTTATTCGGGTGATACTGTGCTTGCTCACTCTTCACCAGGAATACAACAGTGGCCAAGTGAACAGAAGGTATGTGCGTGTTCGTCTGGTGACATAGCCGATGGTCAACTTGAACATACCTGCCCTACACAAAGCTACTATCTGTGTATAGTTTTGTGCATGACCCAGGCCCACTAGGTGTAGTGATGTTATTTCAGATCTCGCCGACCTGACTTGGAGCTCTTCAATACGCAACACACACGTCCATCCTGAGCGACAAGTGCGCTTCATAATCGTTCGATTCGCACGGAAAAAGGTCAGCAGTCAGATTAGTAAGGTCTCCAGTTCATCCTTGTAAAATACAGATATAAAATTAAACATCTATATGTTTATAAAATAGTGATATAGCAGGCATAGTGTAAGAAAGGACGGTTAAGATAGTATAATGTAGAACAGCAGGAGGTGCAAGGGGTAGAGGTAGATCACAGACCAGATACATAGAAGTAGAAAGAAATCTGATTAGGGTTTGGGATATTTCTGAAGAAGATCGTACAAAACTAACTGGGGATCGAATACCATGGAAACATCATGTCAATCAAAATGGTATGGCTGGGCACCTTGGTCTCAAATGACGAATCAAGTTAGTGTCTACAGTGCAAAGGTTAGAAGCGTTTGTTTATATAAGGCAGCTGGCGGTGAGAGGAGGGGAAGTAAGTTTCCAATGATTATATTATTCATCCACTGGGAATGGTGCAATAACAACGGATAGACTGATAATCATTCCGGTGGAATGACAGATGGACTGATATCAACTGCAGATGATGTAATAATGATAGATAAACCGATGGCTTCATTTCCATTTCATGCAGTGGATTAAGTATATAGAACTTCTGAAATCAGAAACAAAATGAATGTATGTCTATTGTGTTATAAGTGAAACTTGAACTTCCACACTTAACATTATAAGCATTTCGTACTTTTTCGTCCTATACACCATGTTGACTCGTCAACAGAGACTACCGTCTCCATTTATAGCACCCCTATACATTAAACCTTTCCATTTCACTCGATTCTTCTCGCTTCTTCATCTGCAATGTCCTTAACTCTGATTCTCTTACCGCAGCTGTTCATTAGTACTGAGGTCTCCTTCTAACTTCAGCTGGCCTGTCATCTGCAATACGTTTTAGATGACCACACAGCATCCTAAAAGACTTTCATCTTTGCGCATTTCTAATAATCTAGGAAATATCCTACCTACATCTTTATTCTTTATTTGTCCTTCTAATTCCAACGACACTACGCAAGTTTCCCACATCTACTGTTCTTATCTTTTTGCCTGAAAATTTTCATCGATAATGTACGATCTATATGCAGCTGACTGTTAATTCGTTGTAATGGTGACATCTTTGATATCTGACATATGTTCGTAGAGCAAGATGGAGGCGCTTGTTAGGGTGGTTCCTGAAGCTGTGACTACAGCTGGCCTGCTCAAACTGTCTCCTCCACCACATTACTCCTTAAAGTATCTCCTGCATCATACCTGGCTACAATGTCCCTCTTAAACAACACTCCTGGCCGCAATATCCTTCCAACACAACACACGTGGCTGCAGTCTCCTTCCTACACAATAATCCTAACCACAATGTCACTCCAACGGCCTGAGCACATTATCCCTCTCAAACAACACTCCTAGCCACACGATTTCTCCAACATAACATTCCTGAGTAAATATGAACTCTTGTTACTCCTTTACGATATCTACTAAAGACCAAGACGTAAATGAGCATATATTACATGACTCAGGAATTGGTTAAATGAGCCAATGACTAAATTAATTCTTCGTGTTATTATTTCTATTCTACGCACAAGTATGTGTTCATGTATATTCGTCTTTGAAACATTCATTTTGTTTAAGGATTAAAAGCACTTTATACTTTGAACAAACGACACGGAAGGAAATCCTAACTGAAATTTACATTTGGCGTCCTAATTCTTAGGAAGGGTAAGAGAGCTTGTTGAAATTTTCCTCTTGAAGACTGAAACTATAAATGGACTTTGCATCTTAAGATGATCGATTTTGAAACGGAAATCCGAAGTGTGCTTTGTTATGTGGATTATGGATCGCACTGAACTCCGAATAAGACTAATTGAAAAGAAAACCTAAAGTGCAATCCGCGTTCTCATGATCTGCAGGAAACTGAAACTATTTCAGCACACCACACTTTCCCAGCAGCGCTTAAGTGTCCAGTTCCTTTTACAACACAAATGGCACCATTGCCCCTCCCACACCACACCAACCCTCTCACAAAGTCCCTTTCATACAACCACTTCATATGTGGTTATATAGCCTTCCCACAACAAAACTGGCCAACGTCACGTTCAAGCACTACTCCACTGTGCTACACTTCTAAATCCTACCCAGATCACTTGAACATAATACTACCAGTGCCACATAACCACAATTTACCTCCCACATCATGTTTGACTACGGTCCCTTCTACAGACTGGAGATAAAGCCAAGAATATCTTTGATAACTCTTGATTGGATTTGGAGGACTTTTTACTTGGGTGGGAAGTGTTATTGGATGGTTGTTTAGAGTGCAGTAAACAAGTAAGTAAGGAAAAGACAAAAAGGGTGTTCAATGGAACACTTGTGTTACCTATAACGTAGCATAGTTGCTCGGACTGAAGTAAGAATGGGTGAAAATATTATTTGAAGAATGCAATGAAATATTTGTAATAAGTTTCATGGCTAATGACATAACTGACAAAATGACATAACTCTGGCAAAGTCCAAATTAGATTCAAGGGCTTTATGAAATTCAGCTCTTTAGATGCCGACAAACAATTATGCATCTGATTTAGGCCTTTCATGTTACGACCAAGAATACGTACAGCTTAACGTTTGACTCTCGAAGGACGGACGACGACGACGACGACGAAGTGATCCCCAAGTGTCTGCTATGCTATGAAGGCATCACAGAAAAGGGGAGGATAACAACAGATCTTTAGGCTCAACCCAAGGGCTCCCCTATAATCAAACAAACATCATCAAACTCTGTCAAACTCCTTCTGCCATATGCAGAAACTCCCCCTCCCATATCACAACACCAAGACACACATACTGAGACAAGTGTGCAACACGTGTGAGTCACGTAGGAGGGGGTCATCTACTGCACCACCCCTGGCGCCTACCTAAGTCCTCTGCTCGCGTAAAGTTTGTGACGACGGTTAGCTGTTTGTTTACCTACTATGCTCATGCTCCTTGGGTTCAATATTCATGATAAAAGCTTTGATATGTTTAAGAGCAAACTAATTTGGACAATTCCGCGAATTAAAAAGTAGGTAATTCTAATATCAAAGGTATTCCCTGTAACCTAAAAGTATTACATCATGAAAGACACTCTCGTTACAAGCAGGTTAGATTTGGAACAACTGGCAACGCGGAAGTATTAACACTAACTGTGTGCGAACATCGCAGTCAACAGCACCCAACAAGTAAAACCCATGCGTGTGTTGGTTTCGTCTGGCGTGACTCCATGCCTTTCGCTACTTCGCATGTTACAAGCTATTTCTTACTGCGGGTACCTGGCACGCGTGAAAATTATACCAGCAGGCTTGCTCCAGGCCAGGACTCGACGACAAATGCAATAAAAATTTGTAAACCTCACCTCGACAGTGTCCAGACTTAGATTACGCGACGTCAGCCAGACACGGACAGTTTAAGCTCCCGGCTCATGCAGACTATAGTATCAAATGTTTATCGCCATATTTCTCTTCCCCTTTAAACTATACCTTAATTTAACATGGAGAGTACTGTCAAAAATATTGCAGGTGTGTCCTGAGTTTAGTCGCATGGAAGAACACTGAAGAGTGTCTCAACACTGCAATTCTGCGTCACGCCTACGGCTGTCACCCTTGATCTAGTAACACTTGCACATGATCACTCGATGTTCACTGCACAACATATATGGGTGTCGTGATGGTGCAGCAGCGGAAGGTGGTCGCCTGCGGCAGGAGTGCGGGAGTTACTTGCAGCAGCGACTAGTGACAGCAGAGGAAGCCAGTAAGGGGTGACGCGGAGCGTGAGCGCCCGCTCGCACCTCCGCCCTCCACGTATAACCGACTGCTGCTCTAGGATTACCACCCCTCCCTACGATCCTGGCCCCTCCCCACGACTCAGGCCCCTCCCCAGAACCCCAGCCCGTGCCCATGACCCCGGCCCGTCCCCACGACCCTGGCCCGTGCTCACGACCCCCGCCCGTGCCTACGACCCACTCCCTTCCAACAACTCCAGCCCGCACCGACGACCCCAACCCAACACCTCCCAAAAACATGGCCAGCACTGAACCCAGCTCCTCACCACAACCCGGCTGGTGCCGACGACCCCTGCTTCATCCCATAACCCTGACCCGTGCCGAGGACCCTAGTTCTTCCACACGACATCGGCTGGTGCCCACGACCCCCGCCCCTCCCTACGACCTCAGCCAGGGCCGAAAACCCTAGCCCATGCCCATGGACCCAGCACATGTCGACTATCCTGGCCCAAGCCAACGACCCTAGTCTTTTGTGGACATTAAGAAAGCTTATGACATGTCATGGCTATATGGAATATCAATGAGACCACGGCCCTATGCCAATTTTTGTGAATTTTTTCTTACTGAATTTTGTTACCTCACCAACGATTTACAACGTAATTTCGGACATATTAGTTCAACAAAAGGTGGAGCCGCTGGAAAGCGTTATATGCCAGAAGTTAGCTTATGGTTTGTAATGCTCTGCTCCCAGCCTCCATCTCCAGAAATCTTAAATACTTGCTTCTTGCTGATGATTGTGAAGTATTGGATCTGTTACAGGACAAAGTTCAGCACGACACTTCCAAACTACGCCTACAGCTGTCTAGCGCTGATCGCTTTCCTGGAGAGCTTAGTTTTGTGGCGTTTGTATTCAATCGTAAAACTAAATAACAAACGCAACTATAAGAGGTCGACAACCCGATTCCTTTCCAAAATTCCTTTTTTTTTCTAGATTTGAATTTTGATAAAAAATCAAACTGGAAAACATACTGATTATTTTGTAAGCAACTGCATTAAAATCTTGGTACCCATATATTCTTTTCGAATTCATACTGGGGAACGCAGAAAGAGGGAGAAAAGCAAAGAATACAGTCTGAAGGCGAAAAAGTGGACGCGCCAAGCCAGGCAAGAGGACGGAGCAGCCCCGACAGCACCTCAGAGAAGGCAGAAATGTTAGGAGATGGTAATGGACGAATATAAATATCTACTGATGGATTAGCAGCTGATGAGAAAGTGCTGGAAGTCAAGGATCATATACGGGAAAGTGCACCAGATATTGCTAGAGTCGTGGAAACAAAGGTCACTTAAAAGGTAGGATCTCGTTAAAATTCCTAAGTTGAAGAAAAGTTTGGTTCATGTGATCACCGACAAATTACTTGTGTTGTCACTACCAACACTGCATTTTATGTTGGTCAACATAACAGTCGCGAAAAATACCAAATTTTAGAATTAGAAATCTTAATGATAGCATTTCTGTTGACTGGAAAATCTGGAATGATATGATCAATGAAAATGACAGTAAAATGGATAGAACATTGGTGTCAGTGCTTAGCACAAGGTCTTTTTCTAAAACGAAACCAAGGTGGTGGAACGATGAAATAAAGAAGTGCTTCTTGTCAAAAAAGTAGTTGATAAAAACCCGACAGACCAATATCCAACGTAATAAATTATGCACATTTCCGTAAAGAAACTAGGAGTCTTATGCGTTAAACACCAGTATGAAGCAAATATTGTCGAAAATACCAAAGAAACCCTAAGTTTTATAGTTATGTTAGAAACAAAAGACTCATTACGTACTCAAGTGGTAAATTAACTACGGAAAACAGTGACTTGGTTCAAGGCAACGAAGCCAAGACAAAATTCTTCAGTATTTTTTTTGCATCTGTATTACCATCGAAGACATAAATCATGTACCGAATCCAATTTCACTGATAACATGCTGACATAAAAACTGAAGACATGTTATCAGCAATAAACGGAATGAAAATAAATAAAACGGCAGGCCCTGATAACTTTTATCCGAGGACAGTGAAAGAAGCGAAAATAGATAAGCCTTTTACCGTTTTTTTCTTTCAATGTCACCTGCTACGGGGAAAGTTCCAGATGAATGGAAGTTTACCAGTGTAACACCGATATTCAGAAAGGTAATATGTCACTGACCGAAAAGTTTTCGTCCAAACAGCATGACGTCTGTATTTGGAAAACTTTGGTAACTAGACATAATTGTAAAACACTCAGAGGACCACCACTTAATAAACGATATTCAGCATGGCTCTAGACGAAATCGTTCATATCGGATAAATTTGCTTGATTTCCTTAATGACATTATAAACATGTATGATGAAAGAAAAGCAGTTAATGATATCTATCTAGATTTTCAAAAAGCATTATATAATAATCTGCATGAAGGGTTAATAGCAGTGATGGGGTTGCACTTCGGTGGCAAATGAACTTTAATACTGGGAAGTGCAAAGTTTTACGCATCGATTGTAAAATTGAAAAAGTAAGCAACAGCATAAATTCTGTTGGACTGCAAAAGGTAAATGAGGTGAAAGACTTGGGCGTAATAATCTCAAGTAACCTGTAGTACAGGAGCAATGAAAACGGTAAACAAAGTCCTTGGATTCAAAGGCAAGGCTTCGAATCTAAGCCTAGGAAAGTCGTCCTTACTCTACAAGTCACTAGTTACGTCACAGTCTTGAAAGTCGTTTTCAGTTTTGGTCAACCTCACTCAAAAAAAAAAAAAATTGCATAGAATAGAGAGATTAGTGCCGAGCTGCCAAGATAACTCCCGCACTGCGAAACAAATCCTGTCATACCAGTACCTCGTTACTTATCTACCAGTAGAGTCATACAAGTAACTCGTTGCTCGTCCACCAGTACAATCATACCATTACCACGTTACCCGTCTACTAGTAAAGGCACATCAGTAACACGTTATCCGTCCAACCGTAGAGTCAAACAAGTATCATGTTACTCCAACACCAGCAGAGTTATACCAGTTCCACATTACCCGTCCAGCAGTACAGTCACACGTTTCCCGTCCTCCAGGATCACGTTACCCGTCCAACAGCTGAGTCATAACAGAACCAAGTTATCCGTCCAGCAGTCCAGTCACACCAGTACTAGTTACTCGTCCACAAGCACAATCACACCAGTATCTCGTTACTTGTCCACCAATAGAGTCTTATCAGTATTACATTGCCTGTCTACCAGTAAAGTCACACCAGTACCGCGTTACCTGTCCAACGGTAAAGTCATATTAGTACAAAGTTACTCGTCCACTATCACAATTACCCTAGCATCACGTTACCCGGCCACCAGTGCAGTCACACCAGTACCAACGTTGCTCGTCTACCAGTTGAGACATACCAGCATCAAGTTACTTCAATAGAATCATATCAGTACCATGTTACCCGTCCACCAATACAGTTATACCAGTACCATGTTACCCGTCCACCATAAGTCATACCAGTATCACATTACCCTTCCACCAGTACAGTCTTGCTAGTACCACGTTATCCATCCGCCGGTACAGTAATACCAGTACCACATTACCCGTCTGCCGGTACAGTATTACTGGTAACAAGTTATCCGTCGACCAGTACAATCATACCAGTAGCACGTTACCCTTCCATCGGTATAGTCATATCAGTACCACGTTACCCGTCCACCGGTGCAGTCATACGAGTAATGAGCCAGCTTCACTAACACACAGATCCCTATAACAGCTCTATTTAGTTAATTACCCCTGCCTCCCACAGGGCCACTCCCGCTTCACAAAAAACTGGCCACCGTTTCATCATAATTCTACTTCAACAAACTAAAGGAAAGTTGCTTTGATACGATATTGCCTCCATTTCCTTTATCTCGTTATACCTGAAAAAAACTAAAAAGTAAAACAATAAGAAGACCTATACTAAGGAATTAGTAAAGGAGCGAACAGGTGCAGAATATTGGAGCTAAGAGCAGTATACGAGTGGGGTATGAAAGCTGAGCTCAAGATACAGACTGATCACATAATGATGGGGCACCGTCTCCATCAACAGATTATCAAGAGCACAGAGGTTCACCCCTGAGGAGACATGTACCCTCACACTTGTGGTATAGAGGTTCACCCTTGAAGGGACATGTTCCCTCACACTTGTGGTATAGAGGTTCACCCCAGAAGAGACATGTTCCCTCACACTTGTGGTATAAATGTTCCCCAGAAGGGACATGTTCCCTCACACTTGTGGTATAGAGGTTCACCCCTGAAGGGACATGTTCCCTCACACTTGTGGTATAGAGGTTCATCCCAGAAGGGACATGTTCCCTCACACTTGTGGTATAGAGGTTCATCCCAGAAGGGACATGTTCCCTCACACTTGTGGTATA